>ML404110.1:0-16185 GCA_005239525.1 Nicotiana knightiana | reverse complement strand
AGAGAGAAGAGGGTTTCAGCACAATTTATATACAATTCAGATAATATCAAAGCGGTAAAAAGCTACATTTAGCACATTAAGTTCAAACATGTAAAATCAGATAATAAGGCCAAATATAGTAGTTATTCTAAGCTCGAATTCTGAACCATGAACCAAAGATTCTGGATTTCATCCCCAGCAGAGTCGCCAGAACTGTCACACCTCCTTTTTCACCACCCCAGATTAATGAAGGGTAAATAAGGGAGTTTTTCCAATTAAAATGACATTATTCAGATTTGGGATTTTTATTAGTTTTAGAGTCGCCACCCGGATTTTTTACGGTGTTCCGGGACACCATTTATTTGTTAAAATCCCAAACCGAGGAATTTTTTACTCTGTTTGAAATGTTTGCGAACCAGAAATTCGGGTAAGGAATTCTATTAACCCGGGAGAAAGTGTTAGGCACTCCCGGATTCCGTGGTTCTAGCACGGTCTCTTAACTATTGATATTTGGCTTAATTAACTGATTATTTGCATATTTTAGCCTATTGTGCATTTAGCCTTTTTAATTTTTAGCCGCTTTTAATATTTATGGAATTATTTTTGGAACAAGTCACGATGGCGTGCACTTGTTTGTTTTTGGACATATTATAACTGTGCCACATGAAATGCACCCGCAATTACAACATGTGATTTTTATTATTATTTTTAGTTAGAGTCGGGGACATGAGTTTCCACACCCGAGTGTAGATTATATAGTCATGATTATGGTCATGATGATTAAAAATGCCTATTTGAGGCGATATTCAATTATTCTCTAAGTTTTGGAATATTTATCTAGAAGTGGTATTTTAGCTTACGAGATATGTATATAAACCACTTTTGATATTTATGGACTTATCTTGGAACAAGTCACGATGGTGTGCACTTGTTATTTTGGACACATCGCAACCGCGTCACATGAAATGCACCCGCGATTGCAACATGTGATTTTAGTATTGTTCGAAGTTATGGTCGGGTCACATGAAATGCACACCCAAATAGAGATTACGTATCATGACCATGCCACGGGAACCATACCCATAGTCACAATTATTTGTTATTAATCGCACCTAAAGCAACTAGTGCATTCATGAGTGACCACACCAAGATAAATCCCCAAACAAACTAAACTTCTCAAAATTGATCCCAATAAAGTTCATTATGCATACATGTTAAAATCCTTTTTCTCACATACTGATTTTCACATTTAATTGACTTTGTAAATTCTAAAAAAAAGGAGAACAATACTAAAGAGGTAAACCAATTATTTTGGACGAACATGGAGATATATGTTTAACCTATATAAAAAAAAACTTACTACATAAGATAAACTAGAGTTGTAAAAAATGAATTCTGCAAAAAGAAAAAAAAAACTCTTAAAACACCACACTTCTAATGTAGGGTAACTTCCAAAAATTTAAAAAAAAAAAACACAAATGTAAACCAGTGAACACAAAATTCAAAAGGATCTGGGCTTAAGCAACAATAAATGAATCTAAAAAAGATCTACATATGTCTAAGTATAAAAATATGATTTCAATTCCTCAAAAATATGGTAGTCATGCATCCAAATTCAAACAACAAACTATCACGGGATCCGATTCGAACATAATAATCCACACTTCAGCATATAGCGCAAAGTCAAGTAAATTAAGTCTAAAGGAAATTGCAGCACACTTTAATATCTACTCACAAACAAACAGAGAAATGAGAATTCACTCAAACCAATTTCCCATTAGAAATGAGAGAGGAAAGAATTGAACCTGAAATTGCTCCCAATTAATAGAATTTCAGCAGTTACACGGACCGAAACAAACTGGACCAAGAACTCCAATAATAGGCTCATGTTTCAGCTTCAATCCATATTTTTGAAATTGAAATCCAAATGAAGAAACCAGAGATGCTTTATGAAATACCGACTTTTTTTGCTCTTGTTCTGTTCTTAAATTAGAAAGACCAGAAAAAAATGGAAAGGGGGATGCCGTTTTCTCTATGGGAGGGGGGTTTCCAAAATTAGGTCTCTTTATAGGGGTATATGTTTTAGGGTTAGGTTAATAGGTATTGGGATAAGGGGAATGGGCTTGGAAAATGGGCTGGGTCCATGTCTTGTTGGATTTTAGTTTTGGGCTAGGAAGACTAAAAAAAAAGATATAGTGTGTTTATAACATAAAACTTACTCTTAATTAATTAAAATATACTACTAAATATTTAAAAAAAATATTTTTTGTAATTTTTTTATTTTTTTGTGCTTAAAATAAAGTAAAATATTCAATACTAATAAAAATAGTGATATTATACTTAAACTAAATATTTAAATGCTATACTGTGTAAAATTACGGGGAGGGTCAAAAATTACATGTCTACAATAATAACCTGCCAATCCCAAGATACTCCTGATCTCGATCGCTAAAGTAGGGCGTGGCCAACTCTGAACTGCCTCAATCTTCTTGGGATCCACCTTGATACCCTCTTCGGATACCACATGCCCCAAGAATGCCACAGAACCAAAACTCACACTTGGAGAACTTGGCAAACAGCTTTTGTTCCCGCAAGGTCTGAAGCACTACTCTCAAATGCTGCTCGTGCTCCTCAGGCCACGTGAGTAGATCAAGATGTCATCAATGAAGACAACGACAAAGGAATCAATATAAGGCCTGAACACCTTTTTCATCAAATCCATGAACGCCGTTGGGAAATTAGTTAAGACAAAAGACATCACCAGGAACTCATAATGACCATATCTAGTATGGAAGGCCGTCTTCGGAACATCTGAGTCCCGAATCCTCAGCTGATGGTACCCCGATCTCAAGTCAATCTTAGAAAACACCATATCACCCTGCAACTGGTCAAACAAGTCATCGATGCGCGGAAACTGGTACTTGTTCTTGATGGTAACTTTGTTCAACTGGCGGTAGTCAATACACATCTGCATAGTCCCATCCTTCTTCTTTACAAATAAAACTGGAGCACCCCAAGGCGATACACTCGGTCCAATAAACCCCTTAGCTAGTAACTTCTCAAGTTGTTGTTTAAATTCTTTTGGAGCCATACGGTACGGTGGAATAGATATAGGCTGGGTGTCTAGAGACAAGTCAATACAGAAATCAATATCACGTTCTGGCGGCATGCCAGGGAGGTCAGAAGGAAACACATCGGCGAAATCCCGGACTACTGGTACTAAATCAATCATCGGAGACTCTGCAGTGGTGTCCCACACATAAGCGAGATAAGCCAAGCAAGTCTTCTCGACCATACGTCGAGCCTTCAGAAAAGAAATAACCCGACTAGCTGCACTAACTGAGGAACCTCTCTACTCCAATCTCCACAACTCAGGCATGGCTAAAGTAACAGTCTTGGCATGGAAGTCTAGGATGGCGTGATAAGGAGATAACCAGTCCATGCCCATGATGACCTCAAAATTAGTCATATCAAGAAACAAGAGGTCCTCTCTGGTCTCGAACCCATAGAATGTGACCACACAGGACAGATAGATCTGGTCCACAACCACAGAATCACCCACAGGAGTGACAGGAGTAGCCAAGGACTCGTGAGGAATATCCGGGAAATGAGAAAATAGAGATGATACATATGAATAAGTAGACCATGTATCAAATAATACCGAAGCCTCCCTACCTCAGACGGAGATAATACCTATGATAACTGCATCTGAGGCCAATGCATCTGGTCTGGCCGGAAAAGCATAGAATCTGGCTGGAGCACCAGTTGGCTAGCCTCCATCTGACTGAACAGAAGTTGGCTGCACTCCCCTGCCTGGCCTCCACCTCTGGGACGACCCCTACCAACATGTCCTCCACCTCTAGGTGGTCGGACCATCAGTGCTGAAACCATAGGTTGATGACCCTGCTGCATTGCCTTGCCCTGAAGTCTGGGGTAAAACCTCTTCATGTGTCCCAGAATTCCACACTCATAGCAGCCTCTCGGCACCATAGCATGCTGCCCTGAAGACTGGCCCTGATGGCCAGAATAACCACTGGAGGAACCCTGAATGGCTGGGGGACGATATGAACTCTCTGGCATGGCACTAAAATAAGCGCTGGGAGAGCCCTGATAACCAGAATACCCACCGGAGGAACCCTAAATAGCTGGTGGGCGATAAGAACTCTCCAGCATCGTGCTAAAATAAGGCCTCACTGGATGACCTCGAGGAGGTGGTGGGGGTGCTGAATATGGGGGCCTGCTGGGCTGGACCCTCCTAAACTTACCTCTGCCCTTAGCTGGAGTACCTCTAAAATCCCCAGAAATTGAGCCCTCTTGTCCTACTGCCCCTGCTCTCAACTCCTCAGACGATAGTCCTCAATCCTGCGAGCAATCTCCACTACCAACTAATAAGGAGTCCCCGCCTCAACCTCTCGGGCCATGTTGGCCCTAATACCAGAGTGCAACCCTTGTACAAACCTCTGCACTCTCTCTGTGTCAGTAGGAAGTATCATAAGTGCATGACGAGACAACTTACCTCACCTCATAGTCGGTCACCGACATCTGACCCTGCTCAAGCTGCTCAAAGTGGTACCGCAGCTCTTCCCTCTCAGAGGGTGGGATATACCTGTCCAGGAATAGCTGAGTAAAATGCTATCAGGTGATGGGAGGAGAATATGATGGCATGTCAAGAACATAAGACTGCCACCATCAACGGGCCCTGCCCTCTAGCTGGAAAGTAGTGAAGTCAACTCCATGCAACTCCCGTATCCTCATGTTGTGCAGTCTGTCCCTACACCTATCAACGAAATCCTTAGCATTCTCATGACACTCGCCTCCGAAGATAGGAGGGTGTAGTCTAGTTCATTTGTCTAATAACTTCTGCAAATCATCATCCGCAGCTGGTCTGGGCTCAGGTGCTACTCCTACAACTGGCTGGGCCCCATCCACGGGTAGTGTAACCGGAGTTTGATATACCGTAGCTGCATGTTCCGGGGCCTAGGCAGTAGGGGTCTGTGCTGCCCCTCCCGCCTGAGATGTGGCCGGGTCCGCTGGAAATAAACCACCTTGAGTCATAGTGTCCATGAACTGCATCATACGGCCCATGACCTCCTGAGAGCCCGGCGCTGTCATGCAATCCACCGGGGCAGGATCTGTTGTGGGCACCTCGCGTTGATCCTCAATGATAGGATCCTCTGCTGGATCCGCTGGTGGTGAAACTGGGGAAGCTCTGGGATGCCCTCGTCCCCTACCTCGGGCTAGTTCCCTCCCCCGGCCTCTGCCTCGCCCTCTAGCAATGGGGGGGGTGGCTTCTCCCGGGTCCCGAACGTCGCCTGTACGCGTCCTCACCATCTGTGAGATAATAGAAGAGTGAAATTTATTATACCATCAATTGCACGATAGAAGATGCATAAAGAGAAATTTCCTAACACCCCATAGCCTCCCGAAAATAAATACTGACGTCTTTGTACCGATCCGCAAGACTCTATTAGGTTTGCCGATTACTTGTGAGACCTACGTGAACCTAGGGCTCTGATAGCATGTTGTCATGACCCAAATTCCATTATAGGTCGCGATGGCGCCCAACACCAAAGTTAGGCAAGCCAACACTATTTATCAAGTGAGTCACATTTTATTTTATTAAAAACCTTTCCAACAGTATCTTAATTTGAATTACTAAGCATATAAAAATGGCAAATAACGAAGGCAATTTATATTGCCATGATCAAAAGGAGTCAAATTTAAATAATTACATCCCCAAAAGAATAGTCCACCAATGTGTGTGCCAGGAACTAGTGTCACAAGTATATGGGCATCTAGTAGAATGAGCAAAAGATCCAACGTGTTGCTGAACGGCATCAGGGTAAGCAGCTCACCGTGGAATCCCTGCCTCAATATCAAGAACGCGCTCCGGACTGGTAACTAGATGCACTTGCCTCAGAACCTGTACAATTAAGTACAGAAGTGTAGCATGAGTACATAAATATTATGTACCCAGTAAGTATCCAGTCTAATCTCGAAGAAGTAGTGACGAAGGGTCAACTTGACACTTACTAGGGCCAAACAATTTATTTAAATATGGGGCTAAGCATGAATATCAAGGGTAAATGGAAAATATTGACAAGAAATGACAAGTCTTTCCCCAATGGCGTTCATGTTTCAATTTCTATCATTTCGGTTGATAATTTATATCCCAGGGCATTTAAACAGGCTAAAAATCATGGGAAAATGCCAAACAGATAACATGCGCATATGATGCCGAGGACGTAAGGCCCGATCCAACAAAATAATAAATGTGCAATGCCAAAGGGTCGAACGTCGTGTACCATCGATGCATCTATTACCCTGCCTAGGCAAATGGCCCGCTCCCATTAGAGTATTGGAAGGAATCACTCCACTCGCAGAATATAATTCCGAAGCGAACACACATAAACATAATATATTTTTCCTCAATTTCTTTTAAATTAATAATTTACTCGAAACTTTCAAATTCTTAAGATCTTGAAATAAATTCCAACCAGTACAATTAGCGCATGAAATAAATAAATAGTATTCCCAAAGCATGGTGTAAACCTAAACTACCCGGACATAACAAGAATAGTCACCATGTATGGACCCTCCTCACCTCGGGCGTACGTAGTCCCCACAATTATTCATATATCATATAAGTTCACCTATGGGGAGATTTCTCTCTTAGAAAGGAAACTTACCTCATTTCGAGCCTACTTCCAACTCAAGAATGCTCTCAAACCCTCAAATCGGAGCCGTACAAAGCCCGAAACTATTCAAATAGCATAAAACCAATCATTATAGGCTCACAAGTTCATATTCTATCTATTAAAGTGATTATCCAACCCCAAAGGCAAGATTCCTAAAATTCACCCCCGGGGCCCACGTGCTCGGATTCCGGAAATTCTTAAGGGAAGTTGTTACCCATAACATAAGGATAGCTAATATATTATTTTTACTAGATTCCATAACTAATTTCGTGGTTAAATCCTATTTTTATCAAAACCCTAGGTTTTACTCTACCATAATTTTCACTAATCTTTATGTGTTAATTCACCCAAAAACCAAGTATTAAACTCACATTAAGTAGGAATAACTTACCTCAAAATGCTAAGTTGAATCCCCTCTTTGGAAGCTCCTAAATCTCCCAAGGATGCAATAAATGACCTCAAATATGCTTAAGTCCCGTTTTTAAAATAACCTTGCTGCCTCCGGTCCTTTCGCACCAGCGGCGTGTCGACCACACTTGTGGTCTCGCTTCTGTTGTCCATCATCCGCATCAGCGGAAAGAGGAAGGGCTAACAAGAATCGCACCTGCGAAAGGGCACCCGCACCTGCGGCACCACTTCTGTGGAAAAGGAACATCTGTGAGGGGTCGACCGCTTCTGCGGTCTCGCACCTGCAACTGGCAACCGCAGGTGCGGTCGCACCAGAACTGATGCACCAGCAGCTCATTTTGAGCTTGGACTCGCCTCGCGAGATGTCCGTATGGCCTCTGGGGCCCCCGAGGTCCCGTCCAAACATACCGACAAGTTCTAAATCATAAAGCGGACTTTCTCGACTCTTCGGAATGCCCGAAACAATATCAAAACTAAGAATCACACCCTAAAACCAATTAAATCAAACTTATGAACTTTGAGTTCTTAAATCTACGTCTAACCCGTCGAAACGTACTTATACTAATCGGAATGATACCAAATTTTGTGTGCAAGTCGTAAATGACATTATGGAACTATTCCCGGTCTCAGAATTTTGTTTGGACCTCGATATCATCAAAACACGTTCCAAACCTCAATTATAGAACTTCAAGAATCTTATTTCGCTATTTGGCGCTGAAACGCTCCCGGGTCATCCAAAACCCGTTCCGAACATACGTCCAAGTTTGAAATCATCATACGACCTATTGGAACCTTTAAATCCCGATTTCGAGGTTGTTTACTCAAAATGTTGACCGAAGCCAAACTTGGCCTTTTAGGCCAACCTTAAGGAACCAAGTGATCCCATTTCAACCCAAACTCCTCCAAATCCCGAACCAACCATCCCCGCAAGTCATAAATTAATAAAAGTAAATATGGGAAGTCTTATTTAGGGGTACGGGGTTCTAGGAAGCAAAACAACCGGTTGGGTCATTACATATCGTCTTCCTATTTGTGGTATATATTGATATATGGATCTCCATGGTTAAGGTTTTTGATTGTGAGTATCATGGCTCGACGTATTCCAGGTGGACCGGTGTCAAGTTGGATCATGTATCGCAACAACATTATATTAGGATATGATCTTGTATGCTCATTTCGTGTGTTATTTTTCCATGTGTGTGGTGTATTGATAGAATTGAACGTCATGGTGGTATTTGCTGAGCTGGCGGGACGTTTCCTTAATTTCCATTCTCTTTTTATCATTGGTATATCTGAGTTATTGTTTGTTGGTGAACGGATTACATGGCATGTGGCTCTAAGTAGGATTCGTGTGACACGTCGATCGAGTAGCTTATATTGGATGAGGTGAGGTCATTGGGCCTGAAATGAGTGTCATTGTATTTGATTAAGGTATGTTTGGAAGAATAGTGTCACTAGTCGGCTTAGATTTTGGCTATGGTTCTTATCCGTCAAGAAAGCTCCACGACTTGTTGATCTGATAGGTGGTTATTAATTTATGTATATTTCATTCTTCATTGGAAATGTACGAAGGTTCAGAATAAGGTTTTAGTTGATATGAGGTTTGTTATCGGTGTCGGGTTTGTGTATGGCCAAAATCGGGGAGTCCAATTTTGGGACCATTATGGCATCCCATGACTGACCTCGAGGAGCCCGAAGCGGAATTCATTGTTTGATCTCGAGGTGTATCCCTCGAGGAAGCACATCGAAGGCTCATTGTACTCGACCCCGGTGCAGTATAAATCGGTGACCATCGTGGAAAGGTGGGAAATTCCCAAGGGCACGTGGCTAGAGCTGACCAAGTCTGCAAGAGTGGTACAAGTTTGTACCAAGCCATTAAATAGTTGTACCAGCTGTATTTCTCTATAATAATTACACATGTACTATGTTGGGATTCCCCCTGCTATATAAAGGGGATCCCTGTCATTTTTTGTGAAACATGAATATTGAATACTACAAGAACATTCTCTGCCTTCTTAACATACTCAACATTTGTTCTACGGATTTATTGTCTTTCCTTTATCGTGTTAATTAATTGTTCTTCATTTACTGCTCATTATTGATCATAAAGGTTTATCCTCGAGATCCTCCATACTGTTATTCCTCCATCGATCATCCTCTGTTAGGCATTATAGTTCGACCTCGAGGCCCTGCTTCGGCCAGCTCGAGACCCTGTTTTGTAACAGCTCGGTTTGCATATCACTACTTTTCTTTACTCTTACCTTATTCTTCTAGCTCACACTTAGCATCTATTGCCTAACAACTAGTATAAAAATAAATCAAATAATTTTAGAACCACAAATCAAGTATAATTGTCATTACCATTTTCAAGGTAAACAGTTTGGCACCCACCGTGGGGCTAAAAATAATAGTAATTGTTTTAGTGCTGGTTTTCAAAAAACACAAGTTATTTTTAACACTTTTTCTTGTCCAAGAATCTTTGGTTTCAGGTCAAAAAATGTCTAACTCGGTGAATGCACACGAAAACAACGGTAATGAGGATCATGGAGAGAACGGTGTAGTTGTTTCAGGTGCCGGTGTACCACTACAAAACCCTGGGGTGGCACCAGCACCAATCCCCGTGGATATGGGCTCACGCAACGCCTAACATGTCGATATATGTTCTCATACCGACAGAAGTGTAAGCCGGGAAAACCAACATGAAGCGTAGAAAACTCCAGCTCGGGAGGAAAGAGAAGTTAGCCTTCATGTCATTTTTGAAATATTATAGGCACAACAAATGGCTATTGCTCAGGTACAAAGCCATCAAAAAAACACAAGCACAGCTCCTCAAGTCGAGCAGGCACCAGAAAGGTCGAACAATGACGGATCAGTAGCCAACCGTGCTATTATGAAGATGCTCGAAGACCTCACAAAGAGAATTGAATCAGGAAAAAAGAATATAGAAGCTAACGACAAAAAGGTGGCAACTTATAACTCGAGGGTCAATCAGATCCCGGTCGCGCCCCCGATTCTGAGGGGTGTAAATTGAAATAAGATCATGCAAAATCCATTCCCATCAGGAGCGACTCTGAAGCCCATCCCAAAGAAGTTCAGAATGCCCGATCTCCCAAAGTATAACGGGACCTCGGACCCCAATGAGCATATTACTGCCTATACTTGTGTTGTGAAAGGGAACGACTGAAAAGATGACGAGATTGAGTATGTCCTGTTGAAACAATTTGGAGAAACGGTGTCAAAGGGGCCATGATGTGGTATCATAACCTACCCCCGAATTCGATAGATTCATTTTCCATGTTGGAAGACTCTTTTATAAAGGCGCATGTCGGCGCCATCAAAGTCGCTACAAGGAAGTCCGGCATCTTCAAAATCTAACAAAGAGAAAACGAGATGCTAAGGGAATTTGTATCTCGCTTTCAAATGGAGCGAATGGAATTACCACCAGTCTCCGATGACTGGGCGGTGCAGGCCTTCACTCAGGGCTTGAACGAACGGAGCTCGATAGCATCGAATCAACTAAACCAGAACTTGGTTGAATATCCCGCGGTAACTTGGGCGGATGTGCACAACAGTTATCAGTCAAAGATCAGGGTCGAGGACGACCAATTGGGAGCCCCCTCGGGCTCAGTATACCCTAGCAGGCTCTTAGTGAAGGAATCAAGGTTTCTAGGGAGAGAACCGAGGCCAAGCAAGGAATGGTACCAACCGTACATCAAAGATCGAAAAAAAACCCTGAGGCGCAATGTATCTCGTAACGATC
The DNA here is from genome assembly GCA_005239525.1 of Nicotiana knightiana. Lineage (NCBI taxonomy): Eukaryota > Viridiplantae > Streptophyta > Magnoliopsida > Solanales > Solanaceae > Nicotiana > Nicotiana knightiana. The sequence goes on along the minus strand of ML404110.1, from coordinate 5,340 downwards.
GAAAGATGGATCGAGGTCAGAATTCCCGGGGACTTGTGAACAAAGACGGGTTCAACAGGCACACAGGGCCTGTGGAGGCACCCCGGTTATCTGAGTACAACTTCAACATTAATAAACATTCATCAGCCATAGGTAAAATCAAAGATACCAGATGGCCAAAACCCATACTATTAGATTCTTCACAAAGGAACCCTAACTTGTTGTGCGAATATCACGGCACTTATGGTCATAGGACCGAGGATTGCATATAGCTCCGAGAAGAGGTAGCCCGGTTGATCAGTAAAGGGCACCTTCGAGAGTTCCTTAGTGACCGAGCTAAAAATCAATTTTGGGAAAGAGAGGCGAACAGGAAAAATGAAACGTAAGAACCACAGCACGTCATCCACATGATCATTGGAGGGATCGACACTCCGCAGGGACCCGTCGTCAAGCAAACGAATATATCCATCACAGGGAAAAACGAACTCGGAGTTACATACCTGAGGACACTCTCACATTCAGTGAAGAGGACATCGAGACCCTGTCTCAGCCTCATAATGACGCATTGGTAATTTCTTTTCTTTTTAATAAATTTCAAATTAAATGTGTGCTCGTGGATCCAGGTAGCTCGGCCAACATAATCAGGTCGAGGGTGGTAGAACAGCTCGGGCTGTTCGACCAGATCGTGCCCGCCTCTCGAGTCCTCGATGGATTTAACATGGCGTGCGAGAAAACAAAAGAGGATATCACCCTCCCGGTCAACGTGGCCGGTACAACCCAAGATACCAAGTTTCACGTCATCGAAGGTGACATGAGGTACAATGCCTTACTCAAGAGGCCGTGGATACACTGTGTGAAAGCAGTGTCGTCAACCCTTCATCAAATGATGAAATTTCCAACGGAGGACAGAATAAAAATGGTATACAGAGAACAACATGCATCAAGAGAGATGCTCGCAGTGCACAATGTGGCACCGACATCGATGCCTTCTGCATTGAAGGAGCCAAAGGACAAGCAACCAGCCAAGTAGCAATCACAAACTACGTTCTCGGCTTCACTCGAATGGACGAATAAAGGACCATGCCGCGTCCTCGGGATGAGAAATTGAAACATATTGAGGCTCGAACGCTACCACAGTTAAGGTATAACTCCCTCCCTTTCTTATTTACATTTTCTACTAACTCATGTGGAGGTGTTCAATTGAGAGGAATCGAAGCACCCTTCATCTCGAAGACCTTAGGTTTTAAAGCATGTGTTGCGCTCTTTTCCCTTAGATCGGATGTTATCCAAAATGGGTTTTACTGACAAGGTTTTTAACGAGGCAACATCCATATGATGCCTAAGGAGAAATCATCAAGTATTCAAGGCTTCTCTTTGATCAAATTCGAATACTGGGAGTCATCCCCCCGGAAGATCGCCTCCTCGAAGAAATTGAAACATGCCAAAGAGGGTAATGTTGAAACGGACCAATCGATCAAATGGACCATGTCCGCGTAGAATAATCGGACTCTCGATGGTGAAAACATGTAGGCTTGTATAAAGAAATTGAAGGAGTATATATTATCATCAAAACGCTTTATGCTGCAAAGAAGTTTGCTATTTTCACAAGAAACAACTCTAGGGCCAAAAACTCCCGAACGTTTGGGGACTGTCATTAATAGTCAGCTCACCGAGCCATCTAACCTCGAGCCTGTAAGACCTCTATGAGGCAACGTTGAACCTGTAAGCCCTCAATAAGCCCTCCATGAGGCAACATTGAACCTATAAGCCCTAGATGAGGCAACCTCGAGCTCGTAAGCCCTCCATGAGGCAACATTGAACTTGTAAGCCCTCAATGAGGCAACCTCGAGCTCGTAAGCCCTCCATGAGGCAACACTGAACCTGTAAGCCCTCGATGAGGCAACCTCGAGCTCGTAAGCCCTCCATGAGGGCAACATTGAACTTGTAAGCCCTCGATGAGGCAAACTCGAGCTCGTAAGCCCTTCATGAGAAAACATTGAACTTGTAAGCCCTCGATGAGGCAACCTCGAGCTCGCAAGCCCTCCATGAGGCAACATTAACCCGTAAGCCCTCAATGAGGCAATATCGAGCTCGTAAGACCTCAACAAGGAATGTCCAAATTTGTAAGACCTTAAAAAGGCACAATCCCGATATTAAAGTCAAGGCTATATATTCGAACTTGTAAGACCCCTAAAAAGACATACCCTAGATATAGACGCCGAGACTACCTCACTCGGGGACTAAAAGGATACGGCCAAACATAAAGACTACGGTCATATCAAAAGGCTCCGGCCAAATTAGCACGGCTCGGAGACATCCGACTGCCGCCATAAAACTACAGGCCTTCGAATACTTCGAAAATACTTCGAAAAGAACTAGTTAATCAGGCAAACCTCGGCATAATAAAAAGAGCTTCGATCATATCAGCTCCGAACAATGAAAGGGCTTCGAAACAATCAACCTTCAATAAAAAGACTTCGTATATTCAGCCTTCGAGCGAACCTCCCGAGGTGCTCATTTGTCGTCACATATTGACTCAAAATCAAGGTTCTGTCGAGCCGTCGAAGAGTCAAACAAACACAAAAACTTCAAAAAAGTCTTTAACGAGGGAAAACTATAGCCACATTAGAGGTCGCATCGACCCAATGCGTAAGATCCTAAAGGCCAGCCTAAAAAGCCTCGGGGCCAATCTAAAGAGCCTCAAGCTCGATTTGAAAAACCTAAGGGTCCACGAGCCTGAGTCAAAATTTGACTCAAGGACTGAGCCCTAACAGGTTAACTATCAGCTATTACCAATTGCTCATCAAGCAAAAAACCCCAAGGGTTTCATTTCGAAGTCCAACTTATTGGACTAATTATTGTCGAGCATCAAGATTCAGAACAAAAACAAAGACACAAACAAGTGGAAATTTATATAAAGGGAACATTGAAAGGTTTCTTTTTATATATATAATGATACAAAGACATATTTACAATGCTCTCTGAGAGCCCTAGGTGAAGAATCAAAAAGAAAAATCCTAGATTACTCTCGGGGACTTAGTCTTTCTTCCCCTCGAGGACTACGGCTCTATTGGCCTCCTGGGGACCGGCACCCTCGTTAGCCTCTTCCTCATTGTCTTCGGCATCGGAAACAAGGAACTTGGTGTCGAAGTCATCCGCCTTGGCCTGCTCTATCTCCTCCGAGAGGTCGAAGCCCCTAGCATGGATCTCCTCGAAGGTTTCCCTCTGGGATTTGCATCGGGCATAATCATTGATCGGTCTCTCTCAATCGGAGGCCTCCCCCAACTTCATACGAGCCTCGGCGGCATCTTTCAGGTAGATGGCCACCTTCTTATCGGCTTTTTCTCGAACCTCCTCAGCTTCGGATCGAGCGTCCACGACCTCGGCCTTCATCTTAAAAAGGTCTGTCTCAAGCTTGGTAATCCTGCTCGTCTGAACCGAGTTGCTTCCTCGAGCATTACGAAGTTTTATCTCGAGGGCGGATCCCTTAGCCAAAGCATTCCTTTCAGCCACAACATGAGCACCTATATGTGCCTTCAACACGTTGCATTTGAAATTGGCCTGGTCGATTTCGCCCCAAAGTCGTTCCAGCACCTCCGTTTTTCTCTGCAACTAAGATGACGAAACATTAGTTTTCGAAAGGGGAAAAAGAAGCTGATATTTCCTCAATATGAAGGTTGCCTGCTTCTCAAGATTTCCATCATAATCTTGACTTCGATTCATCTCCGATCGAAGGTGTATCAACTTTCTTGTCTTCTTATCACAAAGAATCCTGAGAGATTTCTCCCCTCCAAGGCTTTCCGCAACTTAGCCTCACAGCGGTGCAGCTCAGACTTGAGCATGTCGAAGGCCTGTAGGAAGGAAAGTTCAGTTAGAAGGATAAAAATATAAAGACGAGAAGGTCAAAAGATCATCGAGGCTCACCATAGAGCAGAGCCATTGAGTCTCCTCGAATGTCGATCATGCATCCATTGGTCTGGTCTCATCGGCCCCAGTTGAACCGCCCTGAACATCCTTCGAAGTACCTTTGAAGGGAGAGGAAGATGGTGGAAAAGGACTTTCTCTCATCCCCTCCCGTGGAACCTGTCCCCCGAGGCTAGAGACCCCGAGTTCAGCAGGCCCAGATGCCTCGAGAGACTTCTCGGCTCTAGCCTTTGATGTGGTGTTGTCCCTTTTGGTCGCATCACCACTTGTATGCCAGCCGATGAATGCGAGGCCTTCCTTAATGGTTGCATCTTTTTTGTGCCTCCGGGCAGGCCCTGCCTCACTTTGAACATCATCATCCACCGAGGATCCTTTCCTTTTATTACCTTGACTTGGATCCGAAGCCAAAGGTCTTTCCTCCTCTCTAAGAGGGAATGGTCTCACTTCAGAAAATTCACCAATACCTGCAGCAAAGAAATTAATAAACATAAAGAGGAGTATTCTTGAAGAAGGAAACCATTCAGCACAAACCATGGTGTTTTGCTTCCCATCTGCCCTTTGACAGATCTCGCCACTTGCGTTCATCATAGTTGAAAAAGCTCCCAGTTTCCGAGTCCAATCCTCTAGGTCGAGGACCTCGTATGGCAACCACGAGATCGCTGCGGAGAAAGAAAAAAAACATTCTTACGGAGTCCGACTCCACTGAGAACAACAAATGGCAAAGTACAGCGTATCACTTACGTGTAAAATTTCATTTTTCAGGAAACAGCAGGAACCCCGCAGGAATAATATCAATAGTCCTCACTCGGATAAACCAACTCATCCACCCTGGGTCTCCATCCTCATCATCACTGGCGATAAAGGGCATGGTGGATCGATGTCAAAAAAGAGTAACCAGACCTCGGTAATGTAAAGGCCGATATAGTCTGATGAGGTGGCTGAGGGTGAACTCGAGCTCGGCCTTCTCTATAAAGAATCTTATCATCAACACTATCCACCTGAACGACGGATGGACCTGAGCCAAGGTAACTGATGCGTGGACAGAATTCATGATTTTAAGCATTATATACCTCNAGGTGAGTTGGAAATGGAAGCCGAGCTAAATGAGAGCATAAACGTCGGAAAATACGCGCAAGAGTCGAAAAGGAGCGATCCGGGACAAGCCTGGCGGTAGCCAGGCGTTAGACCCCAAACGCCAGGCGTTAGAGCCCAAACGCCAGGGGGTGCCAGGCGTTAGATCCCTAACGCCAGGGTGCATGTTCCGGTAAAGTCCGAGTTTTAAAGGGTTTTAAGTGTTTCCAAGTTGGAATAGAAGTCTTTTACACGTTTAGGGTTCATCCTAAACATATAAATAGACCCAAAAACATCACCTTGAGAGACTTTTGACGGAGGATTGATGTGGAGGAACACACCACGTTGAAAGAGGATTCTACTTAG
>ML404105.1:0-14483 GCA_005239525.1 Nicotiana knightiana | reverse complement strand
ATATATATATATATATATATATATATATATATATTGGGTTGCCTCCCAACAAGCGCCTGATTTAATGTCGCGACACGACTTAATACGTTTTGAAGCATCGCCCAAGTCCACCGAAGTCTTGTGACGTGCAATGTTACCACCCCAATAATGTTTTACTCTGGCCTTTTTCAAAGAACGTTGAATTGGAACTCATATCATGCAATTCGACCGCTCCATGATGTTTTACACTAACCACTTCAAAAGGACCCGACCATCGAGATTTAAGCTTTCCAAAAAAAAGCTTTAGCCTCGAATTAAACAAGAGAACTTCTTGACCTGGCTCAAACTCATGATGTTGGATGTGCTTATCATGCCACCTCTTGGTCTTTTCTTTATACAATTTGGCATTTTCATACGCATGTAATCGAAACTCATCAAGCTCGTTAGTTGTAGCAATCTCTTCTCACCGGCCAAGTCCATCTCCATATTTAGCTTTTTAATCGCCCAATAGGCTTTGTGTTCAAGCTCAGCTGGAAAGTGGCACGCCTTCCCATAAACTAACTTGTACGGAGAAGTACGAATGGGGGTCTTGTATGCAGTTCGGTATGCCCATAATGTGTCATCCATCTTCGCGGCCCAGTCCTTTTTATTCCCACTTACTATTTTATCCAAAATCTGCTTAACCTCTCTATTTGAAACTTCTACTTGACCACTCATTTGGGAATGATACAGTGGAAACCTTGTGCTTAATTCCGTACTTTGAAGAACATTATTCAGCAATTTGTTACAAAAGTGAGTTCCCCGTCACTTATCAACACTCTTGGAGTCCCAAAATGCATGAAGATGTGCTTCTTTATAAAGCTTACACTTCCTTTGTGTCATTAGTAGGAAGAGCGATGGCCTCCACCCACTTAGAGACATAGTCGACCGCCACCAAGATGTACCTGTGACCATTAGAATATGGGAACTGTCCCATGAAATCAATCCCCCAAACATCAAAAAGCTCTACTGTCTGAATATTTTGTAGAGGCATCTCATGCTTCCTCATAATTGTTCCGGTTCTTTTGCACCTGTTACAATTTTTAACGATGGCATGTGCATCCTTAAACAATTTTGTCCAATAGAAACCTGATTGAAAGCACTTTTTGGGTGGTTCTATCCCTACTGTGATGACCTCCATATGGCGAAGCATGACAGTCATGTAATATTGCATTCATCTTTTCCTCAGGGGCACATCTTCGTACTAACTGATCTGCGCACTGCCTATATAGGAATGGCTCATCCCTCACGTACAGATTCACATCATGTAGGAATCTTCTTCTATTGTTAGGTGTCAATTCTGGTGGCGTCACCCCACTTGCAATAAGATTCACATAATCCGCATAGCATGGGGCTTCACCTGAGGTGACTGCTAATGAATGCTCATCAGGAAATGTTTCTTTGATTCACCCTCTTTCAGTTACATGGCTCCAATTTTCTAATCTGGACAAGTGATCAGCCACTTGATTTTTTGTCCATTTCTGATCTCGGATTCTAAGTCAAATTCTTGCAAGTGGAGGAACCAACGAGTCAGCCTCGGCTTGGCGTCTTTCTTTTCAAACAAGTATCTGATAGCTGAATGATCTGTGTAGATGATGACTTTGGTTCCCACAAGATAGGATCTGAACTAGTCAAAAGCCCACACCACTGCAAGCAACTCTTTTCAACGACTGTATAATTCATCTCAACAGCTCCAATTTCTATGTCACTTGCATCACACATCAATTCAAATGGTTGTGCCTAATCTGGGGCGATGATAATTGGTGTAGTCACCAACCTTCCTTTCAGCTCCTCAAATCTCTTCAGACATGCATCCTCAAACTTGAAGGTGATATCTTTCTCAAGAATCCTGCACAAAGGAGAAGAAATTTTTGAAAAATCTTTAATGAAACGACGATAGAAACCTGCATGGCCCAAGAAACTGCAAATGCCTTTGACGGATGTCGGTGGGGGAAATTTTTCAATCGCTTACACCTTTGGTTTATCCACCTGCAAACCATTTTTGGACACCTTGTGCCCCAAGACTATACCTTCACTTACCATGAAATGGCATTTTTCCCAGTTGAGTACAAGGTTTGTCTCTTCACACCTAGCAAGCACTTTATCAAGGTTCATTAAGCAATTATCAAACGAACAACCAAACACAGAAAATTCATCCATGAACACTTCTGCAAATCTTTCAACCATGTCAGTAATAATATCCATCATACACCTTTGAAAAGTCGCAGGTGCATTACAGATACCAAAGGGCATTCTTTTGAACGCATACGTGCCATAAGGACACGTAAATGTGGTTTTCTCTTGGTACTCAGGGGCTATTGCAATCTGATTATACCTCGAATAACCATCCAAGAAACCGTAGTATTCCTGGCCAGCTAATCTATCAAGCATTTGGTCAATAAAGGGGAGGGGAAAGTGGTCTTTCCGGGTGGCATTGTTCAATTTTCTATAATCAATGCAAATTCTCCACCCAGTGACAGTTCTTGTAGGAATTAAGTCATTATTTTTATTAGCCACTAATTCATCCCCTCTTTCTTAGGTACACATTGAACAGGGCTTACCCATTTGCTATCAGAGATTGGAAATACAATACGTGCATCAAGCCACTTAACCACTTCATTTCTTACCACCTCTTTCATGATTGGATTTAGTCAGCATTGTTTCTCTACACTTGGCTTGTGTCCTTCCTCCATGAGAATTTTATGCATGCAGAAAGATGGGATAATGCCTTTAATGTCAGACATTGTCCACCCAATTTCTCGATTGTGCTCACGTAGCACTCTCAACATCTTTTCTTCCTGCAATTTAGACAAGTCAGAAGAAACAATAACAGGTAAAGTGTCAGAATTACCCAAATAAACATATTGAAGGTGAGGGGGTAGGGGTTTAAGCTTCAATTTTGGAGCTTCTTCAATTGATGGCTTTGGAGAAGGCTCACTTGGCATATTAAGGGGCTCAAACAGGTGTATTCACTGCATGCAATTATATGATGCATCTAGGATATGCATCATCAATAATCAAGCTATAGAACAACATGAGTGCTTTTTCTAGAGAGTCGTCTAGATATACACTCATGTCAAGAAGTTCCTCATCCACCTCTACAACAGATATCCTAGAAAGCTCCTCATAGTGGCAGGGAAGTTGGATTGCTTTGTAGACAATAAAGACTTCTTCCTCGTTGTCCACCCTCATAATAATTTTTCCCTCTCTCACTTTAATTATTGCATCACCAATAGCCAAGACAGGCTGTCCCAATATGATTGGAACTTGTTCATCATCCTCAAAATTTAGAATTTCCCAATTTGCAGCACTACATCTTCAATCACTCATTCAGGGTAGGCTATGGACTTATTAGCTAATTGCAACATCAAAGTGGTAGGTATTGGAACTCCCAGACCCAATTTCTTAAACAAGGACAAGGGCATTAGATTTATGCTCTCCCCCAAATAAAAAAGAGCACAAACCACGTCAATATTACCAATCTGCACAGGGATGGTGAAGCTGCAAGGATCCTTAAGCTTTTGAGGAAGCTTGTTTTGGACCCTTGAAGTGCACTCCTCAGTAAGTGCAACTGTCTCGAATTCAGTCAATTTCCTCTTGTGATCCACTATATCTTTTATGTACTTAGCGTACTTCAGAATTTCACGAAGTACATCCACCAATGGAATATTTAATTGAACCTGGCTCAACATAGAGAGATTTGTTTAACATGCGATCATCATTATTTTTCTACAATCTCTGGGGGAAAGGTGGTGGTGGCCTTGCAGCCTCCACTGGCTCTGAACCTGCATCATTTTTCTTTGACTCGTGTATTGCCTTAGGGATCAACTCCCACTCAAGTATAGACTTGTCCTTTCTCTTCTTTGGCATTTCCTCTAGTTCCCTCCCGTTTTTGAGTGTAACTGCATTAACTTGAGGATTTTTCTATGTATCACTGGGAAGATCACCTGCAGGTCTAGTATTTTGATTTGCTGTTAACTGCCCCATTTGCCTCTCAAGATTTCTGAAATCAATCTTGAGCTGTTGATGTTCAAGAAACAACTTCTTTAGCAAGTCATTTGTACTCTCTTCTGTTTGTTGGGGTGGCTTCTGAGGCTGATTGAAATTATCTTGGGGCCTATACAGATTCTAATTATGTTTATTTCCGCCCAATGAGAAGTTAGGATGATTCCTCCATTTTGGATTGTAAGTGTTCCCATATTGTGCATGCTGATTCATCGAACCTCTGTTTTGTTGCCCTACATAATATATAGATTCAGGATTGGTGTGGCATATGTCACTCATATGATTGTCACCACACCATTCAAAGCAAATAGACATATGTTGTTGTGTTTGTTGCATTGTCATTCTGTTCATCTGATTTGCCAGCTTTGCAATATCTGCTCTCATGGCTGAGAAGTCATCAAGCTCAATCACTCCGGTTGCCTTCTGTTTAATTTCTCTTCTTGCGTCCCTATCTCCTTTCCAATTATGATTATTAGCAGTGAAGTTATTTAGCAAGAGCTGAATTTCATTGTATGGCCTTGCCATGCAACTACCCCCACAAGCTGAATCAAGATTCATCTTTGATGTCTCATCTAACCCATCAACAAAAGTGTGACCCAATACCTTATCAGGCTGACAATGATACGGGAAATCTCTGAGTAGCTTCTTGTATCTTTTCCAAGCTTGAAAAAGTGTTTCGCCATCCCATTGTTGGAACCCAAGAATTTGACTCCTCAGTGATTTTGTCTTCTTAGTAGGGAAAAACTTGATTAAGAATTTCCTTACCAAATCATCCCAAGTGCGGATTGAGTTTGAGAGATCCTTTTGCAAACATTCCTTACCTTCCCCCATCTGTGAAAAGGGAAATAATGTCAGCCTGACATATTCCTTGGAAACGTTCGGACAATTGTAAGTGTCCGTAATTTCCAAAAAGTTCTCAATATGCCTCTGCGGGTCTTCATAAGATAGACCCACATATTGCCCTGTGGACTGAATCAGTTGTACCATGTAATGATGGAGTTCAAAATTCCCCATGATATTAGGATTCACGATAGCCTGAGTCATATTAGCAATATTGGGCCTTGCAGCTTCTATCACCGAACGCTCCTCATTACCAGCCATCTCTATTGGATGTGGTTGAAATACGATGTCCAACTCTCTTTCTATTATCGTTCTAACTTCAACTTCCTTCCTCACTCTATGAAGTGTTCGTTCAATTTCTGGATCGAAAGGAAGGAGGTTGTTTGCGTTTCTACTCATCCGCATTCAAGAGAAGAGTCTGCGTTAACACAAACAAAGCAAACTGAAAATTAAATCTTGAAAAAATAACTAATAAAAGCTTAACTTAGTCAAGTAGTTAATTTCTAAGTCTCTGGCAACGGAGCCAAAAACTTGTTGCGACCCAACACACTCACGCAAGTATACGTGGTCGTCAAGTAATAGAGTAATGAGTAGAGTATCATTCCCACGAAGACTTATGATTAACTTTTGACTGATTCATACTCAAATAACTTATCGATTCAAGAGTTTTCTCACAAAATATATAATTTACTACCTTAAAACGATCAAGTAATGCAATAACTAGAAATCAACCAAAACAATTAAGCAATTTTGGGTAACAATCAGTATGAGAGGATATTCCAGGGTCACATGTTAGCTAACAATCGTGTTGTGTTCTTAGTTTAAAATGACTAATTGATTTATTTGGATTGTTGATTGACAAGGTTGATGTTACTCATAAGAATCTGTCGAGTTCTTACTTGCATGTTCAAGCTAACTTAAGGCCTATACGTCTTTGGAATTGAAGATTAACAAGAATGCATTCACACTTCCTGTATTTCAACCAAGTAAGGCAATTAGGTATATGTCTATCCTAATTGCGAATCCGTTCCCTGATGCTCCGGTTCAAGAACATGCTCTATTTAATTCTATACGCAATCTAGAATTCCCACTTTCGAGTTCAACTCTAGATTCGAATATAGTATGTCACTGTTAGCTTTGCAAAATAATTAAGATCAAAATTAAATAAAAAACCCAATATGATAAAATCAAAATCGTCAATTTAAACTTCGAACATCAACATTCATGTATCACCCATGACCCTAGAATAATAGGGTTCTTAGCCATTCATGTTCATACAATCATCAAAAATAATGTTTTAAACATAAAATCAATGAATACTATACTAAGGATGGAAATATTGACCAACTTCGTGCTCCCAAGTGTTCTGTCCTTTTATTTTTCTCTCCAAGTTAGGTCACCCCTTTAAAATCGTCTTTATTTGTGTATTTATACCGTGTAAAAATAACCCCAGACGAATATACTCCTTCCAAGCCGAAGTAGACATTACTCTACAACTTTTGCACACCCGTGCCACGCCATGCGGCGCGCTAATGTATTTTTCTTCAGCGTACACAATTTCTCTTGGCATGCCAATTTTTTTACCCATGCGGAACAATAGTGTAAATTTCTCAGAGTCAACTTGTTTCGTCTTCTTTTGACATCCAGACTTGGTACACGACCCCCGAACATGATTCCTTTGTAATTTATTGGGCTTTTACTCAGACTTCAAAGCTCCAAATTGATCGATTTAGCTCCAAATTAACTTTTAAACTCGGAATTACTTCCAGCAAGGCATAAAACACGTACTAAGTGCAATTCACTATCATTTAAGCTTAAGTACACATAAAATGTAGTAATCAGAGTGAAATATTACAGCTAAAACACTAGTTTCTAGCCTAATATCATAGATCTAAGTCTACCCATACATATCATGGAATATAGATACGCACAGACTCACCTAACCTCGTCCATACATAGCACCCTACAAAAGTAATGCACAACAAGATACACCTATGGGGATGGGTTCCCTCTTACAATGTTAGGTAAGAGACTTACCTCGTTCCCAAGCTCACTTCCGATCTACTAATTTGATCTAAAAGCCCCAATTCGATGCAGAACGATCCAAAACTAGTCAAATACTATATAATTTAATCAATTTATACTCAAAAGTTTATAATTTAGCTATTAGAGTAATTACCCAACCCAAATAAGAAGATTCTTAAAATTCATTTCCGGGTCCACAAGCCCGTATTTCAAAAACTTTCAAAATAAATATCACCCACGAACTCAAGTATATAATTTTTACTTAATTCCATAATCAATTTCTTCGTTAGATCTCATTTTTACCAAAACCCCAGCTTTTTCACAAATCCCCCAAGTTTTCACAAATTTCCATGTTTAATCTACCTAAATCCACATAATTAACTTGAAAATGGGTGGGAGTTACTTGCCTTAGAATGTTGATGAGAATCCCCTATGAAGTTCTCTCAAAATCTCCCAAGACTAGATTAAAATGTGAGGAAAAGTCTATGTCCCGTAGTAAAAGCCCTTGCACCAGTCACATATTTCGCAAACGCGATGGTCGCAAATGCGACAAAGGCATTACAATTGCAAAGTCTGATCATTTCTATCCAGGTCACATTGCAACCAAAATCTTCATTAATGCGAAGTGGTGATGATCGCAAAAGCGAAGGAAAAGCTCGCAAATGCGAGTCCTGCCTCGCCTAAGCTTCATCGCAATTGTGAAGCCCACATCGCAAATGCGAACAAAACCTCGAATTTGCGATACCTCAGGTACCAGCAAAAAAACCAGAAAAATGGAAGCCCTTCCACCCCTTCGAACGCGTCTGAAACTCACCGAGCCCTCAGGGTTCCACACCAAACATCCACACTAGTCTAAAAATATCATACAAACTTTCTCGGGTCAAAATCCCAAGGCTGATTATGCGATCAAAGTGTGGCTCACGAAATGGTTAAGCAGTCGCATAATTGGTCGCAAAATTGACAAAAAATTTAAAGGTGCCTCACTATACGACCATTCTACAGCCCGCAGAGCGATTATGTGGCCGCATAATTGGCCGCAGAAATACCCAATGCTCCAAAACAATTTCCTTCAACTCCTCAGCGCACTGTTCAACCCAAAAAGTCTGGACCACACTCCTACCCCGATAACACGAAACTCCGGTTTTTAAGAAGGATTTTTACGAGGCCTTACATCCTCCCCCTACTTAAGATCATTCGTCCTTGAATGAGGTTCAAGGTTTACTATTAGCATATGATACAACTCAATTTTCATACCACACACCAGCAGCCCCAAATTTGACTAACTCCCTAAATTTCCAAAAGTTTTGCTAGAGTTTCTCCTGTAATAGGGCTTATCCACCTGTCATAGGGCCCCAAAAACACATCCTAAAAACATAAACATAATCCAATGATGTAACCTAACTCATAACGACACCAACCGTGGCCTTACAGACAATATATTTGAAAGGATCACCTTTACATTAACTGAACAAGTGATACAAAAATTCATAGGCGACAATTTCATAAAAAGGTTACATAGCTTATAAAAAGGTTGCATAGCTTATACAAACAAGCAAAGATACTTATTCATCTCTTCCTCGGCCTCCCATGTAGCCTCTTCAACCTACTGGTTTATCCATATCTGTTTCATGGAGGCAATTTCTTTATTCCTCAACTTTTGGACTTGCCTATCAAGAATGGCAACTGGAATTTCTTCATATGAAAATTCTTCATTAGCCTCAATGGTCTCAACCGACACAATAGCTGACGGATCTCCAACTGCCTTCTTCAAGATAGATACATGGAATACCGAGTGGTCTTATGACATCTCAGGTGGTAGCTCAAGCTTGTATGCCACTTGACCAATTCTTTGAATGATTTTGTACGGCCGAAATACCTCGTACACAACTTTCCTTTCCTTCGAAACCGTATTATACCCTTCATGGGGGGAACCTTCAAGAATACCCAATTATCTTCTTTGAACTCTAAGTCTCTGCGACGAACATTTGAATAGGATTTTTGACGACTCTGAGCAATTTTCAACCGCTCCTTAATAATTTTAACCTTTTCCATTTCCTGATGCACGAGGTCTGGTCCTATCAACTTAGGTTCCCCAATCTCGAACAACCCAATGGGATATCTACATCTTCTACCATATAGCGCCTCAAACGGTGCCATATCAATACTAGCATGAAAGTTGTTGATGTAAGCAAATTCTGTGGGTGGCAAATGATCATCCAATCTACCCTTGAAGTTAAGAACACAAGCACATAACATATCAAGCGTCTAGATAGTCCCTCTACTTGCCCATCAGTCTGTGGATGGAAGACTGTACTAATATTCACCTGAGTGTCACACCTCTTTTTTCTTGAGGGGATAAGGTGTTTTTCCAAATAAAGTGACACTAATCGAAATAGGATTATTTAATTGTTCAGAGTGTTCACTTGGAATAATTTCTGGATGTAACGAACCGGCCGGTTGTTCCGAGAGTAATAGCCACATTTCCCCTGTTTCGGCTTCATTATATGTTGTTCAACTTCAATATGTTGTGTTAGATTGGTTGTCTCGGGTTCAGAGCGATTTTTGGAGAGAAATGAGACACTTAGTCTCTTAACTTGGTTCAATAGTTGAAAAAGTCAACTGAGAGTTGACTTATTGGTAAACGACCTTAGAATGGAGATTTCATGGCTCGGATAGCTTCGTTAGGTGATTTGGGATTGATGTCCGGTGTAGAATTAAGTTTGAATTGGCGAAAGTTCATTTTTGGCGATTTCCGGTCAGCAGTGGAAAATAAGCTATAGGGGTCGGAATGGAATTTCGGAAGTTGAAGAAGGTTCGTAGTGTCATTTTGGATATGTGTGCACATTTTCGGGTAATTCAAACGTGTTTTGGTTGGTTTCGGCATCATTGGCGAAATTTAGAAATCTCAAAGTTCATAGGCTTATATACTATGTGATCTTGGTGTTTTAGCATTGTTTTGGGTCTTTCAAAGGCTCGACTAAGTTCTAATGAGGTTGTGGGACTTGTTGGTATTTTTTGTTGGGGTCCCGAGGGGATCGGGCTGATTTCGGATAGCCATCGGGGGATTTAAAGTTGGAAAATTGCAGCTGAAGCTGATGGTGCTGGTGTAATCGCACATGCGGATATGGGACTGCAGGTGTGAGCCTACAGAATAGAACCCAAGACCGAAGATGTGGATTTTTGTGGGCAGGAGGAAGACCGTAGATGCGGAGTTGGGGCTGCACTTGTGGAGGGCGGAAATTTGATCGCGGGTGCGAAAATGTGTATTTAAGTGATTTTTCGTAGGTGCGCACCTGGGACCGCAAGTGCGGGTCTGCAGGTGCGAGAATTTGGTCGCAGGTGCGGAAATTCTTGGGAAAAACATATAAATAGGACCCTTAGCGGATTCTGCTCATTCATCCACCATTTTTGCATGGGTTGGAAGTTGTTTGAAGGGTTTTGAAGAGGAAAATCAAAGGTTCTTCGTGGAAGTAAGACTTTTGGACATAAAACTCGTTTATGTGTGATCTATGGACCGATTAGTACAAAAATTGGGTAATTAGGGCTTGTAATTGGAGACCTTTAGTTAGGATTTGAGGGGCTATTTGAGGTCCAATGTTGAGATTCTTGGTATGTATAGACTCTTGGGAGGATGAGGGTTCTTGTGATGTGATTTTTATCGACATCCGAGACGTGGGCCTGGGGGTCGGGTTTTGCCAATTTCGGGATTTTTTGTATATATTGGTTATTTTCGAGTGGGCTTTGTTCCCTTAGAGTAATTTGATGATATGAATCTATTTTTGAATAGATTCAGGGCGTGCTGAGGCCGAGTCGAGGGGCAAAGGAATCGCGGAGTAGTTGTTTGTCCCGTTTGAGGTAAGTAATGACTGTAAATGTTGTCTTGAGGGTATGGAACCCCGGACATTGAATTTTCTCACTATTTTTGGAGTGGCGCACATGCTGGATGACGAGTGTGTGGCGTGCACTGATTGAGGATTTGGACTTGGTCCTTCTCGTGGAAACTATTGAGTTGCGTATTTACTTTTAAATCATATGTTAAATCGTGTTTTCAGACTATTGTTATATTTAGGCTGTAAGCCATGTTTGGGTCCTTGTGCCGACTTGTTTAGACCCCTTGGGGGCTTTTAATGCTATTACTCACTTTGTTGACTTATGATTTACACTCAGTAATATTATTTTTAACTGATTTCGAAACTCCACCTTATTTACACTATTTTGAGATATAAAATGATGTTTTTGGGTCGAGTACCCCGTTATACTGATAGCCCGAGGGCTTTTTGGGAGTTTCTGACTGAGTGAGGCCAAGGGCCTGATTGTGAAGATATGATATGCCACGAGATGGATTGATATTAGCGCTTGTGATGTAGGAGCCCCTCCGGAGTATGTACACACCCCTAGTGAGCGCAGGTACCTACTGAGTGCGAGTAACGAGTGACGGGTGATTGGGAGGCATGAGTGACTGTGAAGTTGCCCGAGGGGCTGATTATGAGTGACTGTGAGGTTGCCCGAGGGGCTGATTCTGAGTGATGTTACACTTGAGGGGTAGTTTCTTATTCATGATTTTGCCCGAGTGGCTACTTATGATTTCATTTTTTTACACTAACTTCTGGGACATTTTTCTAAAATGGTTGGAAATTACACTTTTCAAAGGACTTTTACTGAAATTGGCTTTTTTAGCATGATGATTTAACGTATTCACTATTTGAAAGAAAGACTGTGCTTATTGTGAAATGATGATTTGACTTTATGTGTTTCTTACTACTCATACCTGATTTATTTTCATTACAACTGAGTTGGAGTACTAACATTACTCGCTGCACCTTGTGTGCAGATCCAGGTGCTAGGGCAGAGTGAGCTATGTATCTGTTCCAGAGACTTCTCGAAGATTTTGCGAGGTAGCTTCACGCGTCCGCATCCCTACTCTCTCATGCTTACTATCATGGAGTTTATTTTCAAGGGTTGTATATTTCTTGTAGATGCTCATGACCAGTGAATTTGAGATCTCGGGGTTGTATTTAATATTCGGTGTAGCTTTATCTGTTTTAAAATGATTAAACGAAACCTTTATGGGTTATCAGTTTAGTAATGATATAAATGAAAGATTATTTATGATTTGAGTGTGGATTTGGCGGGACTAGTTCCACAATAGGCGCCATCACGACTGTTTAGATTTGGGGTCGTGACAATGGTGTCCCAAGTCACCAGTTTATTTTAAATCCCAAATCGAGGAAATTTGACTCCGTTTAAAGTCTGCGAAAGCCAGAAGACCGGGTAAGGAATTTTGTTAAACCAGGAGAAGGTGTTAGGCATTTTTGGGTTCCGTGGTTTTAGCACGGTCGCTCAACTGTTAATAATTGTCCTAATTATCTGATTTATACGTATTTGAAACCTATTGTTAACTTTTACTTTTTGACAGCTTTTAGTATTTATTGAATTTGTTTGAACAAGTCGCAATGTCGCATACTCGTTTGTTTTTGTACGCATTGTGAATCACACCATGCGAAACGCACCCGAGATTTACAACATGTTTATATATTATTATTATTATTAGAAGTTGTGGCCGGGTCACATGAAATGCACACCCGAATGAGATTAACATATCGCGCATAAAGCAAGCTACTATGTTCATTAATTATTATTATCTTAAGTTATGGTCGAGTCACGTGAAACACGCACTCAAATTAGAATTTACGTAACGTGTCCATGCCACGATAACCGTACCCATAACCATGATAATTTATTATTAATCGTGCCTAAAGCAAACTACAATGTTCAAGAGTTAATTAATTCTCCTAGGTTTGGTGTGTGTAAAAGGGGCTCCAAAGTTATGGAACCAGTGATTGAAGAGAAGTTACACATATTTTCCAATCTAGGGGGACAACACCGATTTTAAAACTGAAACTCTTGAGAATTTTAAATCATTATGCAGTGGCATATCTCTCTTAAAGACTAATAAGTTCGTTCTTTCCATTATAACAAAAGACGAACGAAGCCAATTCGACAATTGATTTGTGGAGTATCCAACCGCCCACTTCATTGAGCCATTGAAGGAAAAGCTTTATTTACACTTCAACAGTCAATTAAATTAACCCAGAAATTTATCTACAAGGCAACCTAAATCTATTAATGACATAGCAATTGAGTAAAGGTTGAACACGACAGAACACAAAGGGAAAATAACTGGAGTCATGACCTTTAATTTCTTACAATTAGGACATCTTGCCATAAAGTCCGCCNCTCGTCATATCGTCCTATAAAAATCCCAATAAATCAATTAATTTTATAAAATATTGACTGACTTTTCAGTAATTAATTGTGAATTATTCGCGTTGCTGGCATATCCATAATTCATCTGTCAAAATCATTGAAATTCTGCATTACGAATTTGTTGGTCATAATTAGTTAAATGATAGACAAATGACGAGTATTTAACGTAATGTAGTTTTTAGTAACTAATTACTATAAAAATTAATCATTTTATTCGATAAATCATAGATTTAATTAAAAATATAATTGGTTGTTGTATTCTTAATTAATATGTAAATATATATGAAAATAAGGTTTGAAATTAATTGCTACATTTTTATTAGTTTAGAGTTTAATTTAATTAGAACAATTAAGTTAATTAACTAAAGGAAAATCGGACCTGGGCCAAGAAAACACCCAGGCCCAAAACCAATCCCTTGAAGATACCCAACCCATGCCCAAACCAAACCCCTTACCCGGCCTGCCCCAGCCTGACCAAACGACACCGTTTGGTCTAGTCGGTTAACTCCTGGCCATTGATCAAAATAGATCAAACGGCCAGGAACTCACCCCCCCTAAACTATATAAATGTCCTAACCTAACCCCATACCCCCCCATTCCAATTAGAAACCAACCCAACCCCAACCCTAGTCGCCCTTACTCCCTTCATCTCTCTCAAGTTCCGACCTAAAAACCCTAGCCGCCTTGAAACCCCACCGCTGTCCGGCCACTAGAACGACTCCGATCAACCCCAAATCTTCACCCTACGATCCTCTCTTCCCCCTTAACCCCATCCCACCATCAGCTTCCCTAAAAAACCACCCAAATCCCTTCAATCTCAGATCTAAGAAAGGCAGAAGACNTAGTTCTCCTGTTTGGCCAATTCGAAGGTTTTTTAATGGCTCTAACCTACACGGATCGATAGCTCTCATTGAAAGCTATCGATTTCTGTGGGTTTGAGTCATTTTTCAAGCCCAACGGAGTCCGGCCGAGGTCCAGTGACCCCCAGATTTTTGGCCAAAACGGTTTAGGAAAAGAAATGGGTATCTCCTTCTTCTTCTTTAGGATTTTTATTGTGAAAAAATCATGAACGTTTGTTAGGTTTAGTTGTTGTTTTTCATTAGTCTTTTTTACCAGATTATTTCCCGTGTCATTCTACTCCTGTCAGCTTGAATGTTCCTTTTCTTGTAATTAATTCAGAAAACCTGAATAGACCTTTTTTGTTTAGAAAATAGTTTAAGGTTCTCATTGTTGTACCAATGCGTATTTGTTATCCATAATTCATTTTTAACTGACCTTGCGTATTTGTTAATTCACACATGCATGCATAGGTTAATTGAACCCTGTTT
>ML404103.1:122790-179918 GCA_005239525.1 Nicotiana knightiana | reverse complement strand
CCCCTCCCCCAAAAAAAAAATTCTCACTCTTTCATTTCTAGGATGAGAATTCCATGCATGGAATCAAATGTGACAGAGGAGATTGAGAAAATAGTACACATTTCTTTTTGTGGATATTGGAATTTAATTCTTATATTATGAAACCTATATAAAGAAAGACAATCCAAATGTTTGTTTAGTATGCCTTTCATTTTTCTGTGCTCCTATAGTAAAGTATCCCAATCTTAAATTTCCTCATTAAAAAATTCATTTCACCCTTTAACTTTATATGCTTTGTATTTGTTTACTTGGACCTTTTCCTTCCGATCAGAGGCGGAATCATGATTTGAAGTTTATGAGTTCAGAATTTTAGTTCGTTTAAGTTATTGAATTCTAAATTAATAAGACAAATATAAAATTTGGACTAAAGTTATAGAGTTTGACCAAACTCGTAACCGAAGAGCTACTCCGCCCTTGCTTCCAACTAGATAATTTGGTGGAAGAATTTGCATTGGAAGTATCTTTAACCTGCATTAAGTGTTGTACACCAAGTTAAATAGAACTTAAAAGCAATTATTCAAATTTCCACTAACCACAACTAATTTAAAATTCGATTCAATGACTCTCCACCAACTTGTCCTAACAGGTTCTTGCATTTCTTCCTTATCATTATGCGACAAAATCCAATGAAGGTAAGAAAGGGGAACAGAATTAAACTTTATTTCCTTCAAATACAACTTTTCTCCATTTAAATTTCAACTTTGCCTTTTATCTTCTCTTCACGATTCAGAAAGAGTTAAATTGATAATTATGCAAACAAAATAATGAACACTAATGCATGTATGACAAAATTATAGTATATCCTTTAGAGGTGGTACGAAATTAGCTAGAATAAACTAGAATGGTGTATGATGGTTTGAATTGTCAAATCCTAATAGGCATTGGTTGAATGATTAATTGTGTAAGGAAAAAAAGGGACCAGTTAATTTCTATTCCTTTAGCATTTACAAGGTGAGGATAATTGCTTAGTAAATTGACCAAATATGGATAAAGGCACAAAATTAAGAAATCTTTTTGCTAGCATCCTTAGAGAGTGGGACTGCACAAACTAATAAATATTCTTTCTTTAATTTATCATTTTTACATTAAATTACTTGATTCAATTTAAATACTAAATGTGCATAAAATTTTCGTAAATGAGTGGGAATGGGGAATTTACTAGGATTCTATTATGGAAAGATAGACACTTTGTAGCAGAAGGTAGTTACTTTGTACAACTTTTGAAGTAAAAGAAAAAACAAAATAACAGATCTATAATTCATGTATAGTATTATTTTAATAAGGTAATAAGTGTTAGAAATTCTCACGGGCAAAGTAGTTGCCTAAGAGTCCCTAGTCTACCTATAAATATGCGTGTGACTCCATCAGTCTGGTATCTCACGATACTGATTAGGAGGGATTTTGACTGCTTATTTACTTTCTTTTGCTTACGTTTTAGCTCAAAAATATTTAAAGGTATTCCCGAGAGCTAATGAAATGTGCTTTCTTGCAAGAATATTGGGAAACAAGCCAAAGAAATGAAAATCAACTCAAGAAGGAGTAAAATTGGACAAGGAGCAAAACAAGGCAAAAATGGACCAAAGTGCGGACCGCACAATACTGTGTGCGGCTGCAGACTCTGAAGAAGTACTAACAAATTTCCTTAACAAAGTGCGGACCACACAATTATTGTGTGGCCGCAGAAAGCAAGAATTAGAGAGTTGAGTTCTTGAGGCCTGAAGAAGTGCGGACCGCACTATTATTGTGCGGCCGCAGAATGCTCAAAATGCGGCCGCACTCATAAATGTGCAGTCCGCAGAAAGTGTCCCAGTCCAACCGAAGATCAAGAGTGCGGCCGCACTCAGAAATGTTCGGTCCGCATAATCAAAGGAAGTGCGGCCGCACCCCAGATTTATGCGGCCGCAGAAAGCCACCCTGTCAGGACAACCTCAAAATGTGGACCATGCACAGAATTGTGCGGCCGCACAACCTCCGCAGAAGAAATTTTGTCAGATAATTTTAGCTGGGTATAAATAGATCTTTTTGTCATTTTTAGGTTAAGTTTTGTGCACCTGAGAATAGATAGCCGTTTTTCATTACTGTATTGGGTAACTTTGTACTCGTTTAACATTTTAAAATTAGATTTTTTCCCCTTAATCATCTATTATGAATGTTATCTTAGTTTCTTCTTTAATTTCTTTATTTTCTATGAGTAGCTAAACCCTCAGCTAAGGTTGTGACCCAACCCTTGTATGGGTACTAAATGGATGATTAATTTAGGTCTTATTTATGATTGGGTATATGATATTTAGCCTAGTTCTTGTTTGAATTTGAGTGTTGATGGTTGCAAATAATTATTCATACCTAATTGACTTAGTCTTTACTTGAGAAAGTGAGACTAAGTCTAGGAAAACTTGGCTAACAAGAAATTGGGCCGAACTCAAGAAATCGATAGCCCCAATTAAAGGGTCGAATCTAGAGATAGTGTAACAGCCCAGCCTGCTAGTGATATTGTTCGCTCTGGGCCTAAGCCCTCACGGGTTTAAAACGCGTCACTAGGGTCTAAGGCTTGTTAACTTATATTCCTAGCATCCCTCTTGTGTTTTACCGATGTGGGACTCTGTCTAAAGTTTGGGGTGTTACATACACTCCTTCTTATGGACTCAGCGTCCTCGCTGAGGTTTGCCCCAGCGCATGTGATTTTCCTAGACTCAGCACTGAGGTTTTCCCCACAACATGGGATTTGCCTAGACTCAGCACTGAGGTTTCCCCCGTCTAACTAGAATTTGCCTAAACTCAGTTGAACTCTGACCCACCATTGGCAAGGCTGACACAAGAGTGGCTCTGATACCATCTATAACAGCCCATCCCGCTAGTGATATTGTCCGCTTTGGCCTAGGCCCTCACGGGTTTAAAACGCGTCTCTAGGGGCTAAGGCTTGTTAAATTATACTCCCAGCATACCTCTTGTGTTTTGTTGATGTGGGACTCTATCTAAAGCCTGGGGTGTTACATACATCCCCTCTTATGGACTCAGCGTCCTCGCTGAGGTTTGCCCCTACCGTATGGGATTTGCCTAGACTCAGCATTGAGGTTTGCCCCGCCTAACAAGGATTTGCCTAAACTCAATTGAACCTGACCCACCATCGGCAAAGCTGACACAAGAGTGGCTCTGATACCATCTGTAACAACCCAGCCCACTACTGATATTATTCGCTCTGGGCCTAGGCTCTCACGGGTTTAAAACGCGTCAATAGGGTCTAAGACTTGTTAACTTATATACCTAGCATCCTCTTGTGTTTTGCCGATATGGGATTCTGTCTAAAGCCTGGGATGTTACATACACCCCCTCTTATGGACTCATCATCCTCGCTGCGGTTTGCCCCACCACATGGGATTTGCCTAGACTCAACACTGAGGTTTTCCCTGCTTAACCGGGATTTGCCTAAACTCAGTTGAACTCTGACCCACCATCGGCAAGGCTGACAGAAGAGTGGCTCTGATATCATCTGTAACAGCTCAGCCCTCTAGTGATATTGTCCGCTCTGGGCCTAGGCCCTCATAGATCTAAAACGCGTCAATAGGGTCTAAGGCTTGTTAACTTATATACCCAGCATCCCTCTTGTGTTTTGCCGATGTGGAACTCTATCTAAAGTCTAGGGTGTTACAGATAGTAAGATCCGACTTAAGCATTTATCACTTGTTTCGTGAAATACACATTTCGACTTGAAAAAGACAAATTGGGCAAAATCACTCAAACTACCGAGAGGTATAAAGTGAGTAATCGCGTGTGATTGCTATATTGTATCCCGATCAACCAAACATTCCCTAAAGCTCTAAATTCATTAGGTAACCAACTAGGTGGAAGTTACAACCCTAGATATTTTGTCACGACCCAAATTCTATTCTAGGTCGCGATGGCGCTCAACCCGAAGTTCAGGCAAGCCAACACTATTTGACAAGTAAATCCCACTTTATTCTATAAAAGACGTTTCCAACAATATCTTATTTTAAATTTCTAATCATGTATAAGAAAATACGAAGGCACTTAAAATTGCAAATGACACAAAAAAAGAGTCGAGTTTAAATAATTACATCCCCAAAAGAATAGTCTACTAATGTGCGTGCCAGAAGCTAGTGCCACAAGTGTACGGGCATCTAGTAGAATGAACAAAAGAATACATCTACCCTACTGTCCGAACTAGATTAGACAGAATAAGCAAAAGGGAAAGAGTCCAACATGATGCTGAATGGCATCAGGAGAAGCAGCTCACCGTGGAACCCCTGACTCAGAAATCAAGAACGTGCTCCGGACTGGCAACCAGATGGACCTACCTCAGAACCTGTACAATTAAGTATAGAAGCGTAGCATGAATACATAAACATTATGTACCCAGTAAGTATCCAGCTTAACCTCGAAAAAGTAGGGAAGAGGGGTCGACTTGACACTTATTAGGTCCAAACAATATACTTAAACATATGACTAAGCATGAATATCAAGGTTAAGTAACAGAAATAACGAGCTTTTCCACAAATAGAAATGTACATAAATTCTTGTCATTTCAGTTGACAACTTATATTCCAAGGCATGTTAAGCAATTAAAGTCACAGTAGCACCAAGAAATAGCATGAGCAGATAATGTTATGGGCGTACGACCCGATCCAATATAATAATAAAATATGCATTGCCAGAGGGTCGAACGGCGCGAACCATAGATTCATCTATTACCCCGCTCGCAGATCATACATGTGACGCGGTCAATACAATTAAGCATATCAAGCAGGCAAATCAAGGATTTATCAAGAAGCAAGTACTCAAGAAATGTCAGTTCCTCTTAGATAGTCAAAAGATGTTGTTCAATCTATTAAAATTTATTTACAAATTTGACATGATCTAAGTGAGTTAAATTTACCATAAAGTTTCATGTATAACACGTAAGCATGCTTTTGGGTCCTAAGATACCCGGACTTAAGCATGATAGTAGCTACGCACGGACTCACGCCAGCTCATGCGTACGTAGCCCCCACAAATAATAACACATAATTAATTACTTCACCTATGAGGACAATTCCCTCTTACAAGGTTAAATCCCTTTTTTCTTAATCAAAACTCTAGGTTTTACTCTAAACCCATAATTTTCACTAATCTTATGTATTAATCCACCCAAAATCAAGCATTAAACTCACCAAAAAGATAGGAATAACTTACCTCTCAAATGCTAAGTTGAAATCCCTCCTTTGGAAGTTCCTAAATCACCCAAGGATATGATAAATGACCCCAAATAAGCCTAAGTCCCATTTTTAAAACACCTTACTGCCTCCAGTCATTTTCGCACCTGCGGCGCGTGGACCGCATATGCGGTCTCGCTTCTGCGGGCCACAGTCCGCATCTGCGGAAGGAGGAGGGCTGACAGGGGATCGCACCTGCACCTGCGGCACTGCACCTGCGAAAGGGGGCCCGCATCTGTGAAACTTGGCATCCCCTCAAAGGCCGCATCTGCGAGGCTTCGACCGCTTCTGCGGTCTTACACCTGCGGCTGGCCAACCGTAGGTACGGTCACATCAGAACTGGTGCACCAGCAGCTCACTTTGAGCTTGGACTCGCCTCACGCGACGTCCAAATGATATCGGGGGCCCCCGAGGCCCTGATCAAACATACCAACAAGTCCTAAATCATAAAACGGACTCGCTCGAACCCTCAAAACGCTCGAAACAACATTAAAACCAAGAATCACACCCTAAAACCAATTGAATCAAGCTTATGAACTTCAAGTTCTTAAATCTACTTCCAACACGCCGAAACATACTTACACTATTCCGAATGACACCAAATTTTGCGTGCAAGTCTTAAATGACATTAGGAACTATTCCCGGTCTCGGAATTCCGTTGGACCTCGATAAACTCAAAACACGTTCCAAACCTCAATTATAGAACTTCCAAAATTATATTCTGGGGAAACGCACCCGGGTCATCCAAAACATGTTCCGAACATACGCCCAAGTCCGAAATCATCATATGAACCTATTGGAACCTTTAGATCCCGATTCCGATGTTGTTTACTCAAAATGTTGGCTGGAGTCAAACTTGGCCTTTTAGGCCAATCTTAAGGAACAAAGTGTTCCAATTTCAACCCAAGCTCTTTCAAATTCCCGAACCAACCATCCTCGCAAGTCATAAATCAATAAAAGCAAATACAGGAAGTGTTCTTTAGGGGTACGGGGTTCTAGGAAGAAAAACGACCGGTCGATCGTTACATTCTCCACCTCTTAAAGAAATGTTCGTCCCCTCGAACGGGTCTAGAATCATACCTGGAGTGATGAACAAGTGTGGATATCTGCTCTGCATGTCCTCCTCGGACTCCCAAGTCGCCTCCTCGGCTGGTTGGCCCCTCCACTGGACCTTCACGGTGGAAACCCTCTTAGACCTCAACTGGCGCTCCTACCTATCAATAATAGTAACGGGTTCCTCCTCGTAGCCCAACCTCTCATCTAGCTGAATGGTACTGAAGTCTAACACATGAGACAAGTCGGCGTGGTACTTCCGGAGCATAGATATGTGAAAAACCGGATGAACACCTGATAAGCTGGGAGGTAGAGCAAGCTTATAAGCAACCTCCCCAACTCGCCCCAACACCTCAAATGGGCCTATAAACCTTGGGCTCAACTTGCCCTTCTTCCCGAACCTCATAATACCCTTCATCGATGAGACTTTCAGGAGAACCTTCTCGCTAACCATGAATGATACATCACGCGCCTTCTGATCCGTGTAACTCTTCTGCCTGGACTGTGCCGTGCGAAGCCTCTCCTGGATCAACTTTACCTTTTCTAAGGCATCCTTCACCAAATCGGTACCGTATAACTTAGCCTCGCCAGGCTTAAACCACCCGATGGGGGAACGACATCATCGTCCATATAAAGCCTCAAATGGAGCCATCTCAATGCTGGACTAATAGTTGTTGTTGTAAGAAAACTCGACCAAGGGCAAGAACTGGTCCCAGTACCCTCCAAAGTCAATCACACATGCCTTGAGGATGTCCTCCAATATTTGAACTGTCCGCTCAGACTGCCCGTCGGTCTGAGGATGATATGCGGTGCTGAGATCTACACGGGTGCCCAACTCACTCTGCACGGCTCTCCAGAAATGCAAGGTGAACTGAGGACCTCTATCTGATATGATGGACACGGGCACACCGTGAAACCGAACTATCTCCCGAATGTAGATATGGGCCAACCTCTCTGAAGTATAAGTAGTGGCATTGGAATGAAGTGTGCTGACTTGGTCAACCTGTCTACAATAACCCAAACCGCATCAAACTTCCGCAAGGTCCGCGGCAACCCAACTACAAAGTCCATAGTGATGCGCTCCCATTCC
This sequence comes from Nicotiana knightiana, assembly GCA_005239525.1. Taxonomy (NCBI): domain Eukaryota; kingdom Viridiplantae; phylum Streptophyta; class Magnoliopsida; order Solanales; family Solanaceae; genus Nicotiana; species Nicotiana knightiana. The sequence continues at coordinate 172,529 of ML404103.1, read as the reverse complement.
CATTCAGGTATAGGCATCTGCTGGAGTAGGCCTCCTGGCCTCTAGTGCTCATACTTAACCTGTTGACAATATAAACATCTGGCCACATACTCTACTATGTCTTTCTTCATCCGCCGCCACCAGTAGTGCTGCCTCAAGTCACAATACATCTTCGTAGCACCTGGATGAATAGAATACTGTAAACTGTGTGCCTCCTCTAGAATCCTCTCCCTCAGGACATCAACATTAGGAACACATAGGCGACCTTGAAGTTGAAGAACACCATCCTCGCCAATAGAAACCTCCTTGGCACAACCCTGTAGTACCGTCTCTCTGAGAACTGCCAAGTGTGGATCATCGAACTGCTGAGCCTTGATCCGCCCTAATAATAAAGACTGAACAACAACACACGCAAGAAATCGGCTGGGCTCTGAAATGTCCAGCCTCATAAGTCTGTTAGCTAAGGACTGAATGTCCAGAGCAAGTGGCCTCTCCTCCGCTGAAATAAATTCCAAGCTACCCATACTCTTCACCTTCCTGCTTAAGGCATCTGTAACCATATTCGCCTTACCAAGATGATAAAGAATGGTGATGTCATAATCCTTCAGTAACTCAAGCCACCTACGCTGTCTCAAATTAAGGTCCCTTTGCTTGAACAGGTGCTGCTAGCTGCGGCGGTCTATATAAGCCTCACAAGATACTCCATACAAGTAATTCCTCCAAATCTTAAGAGCATGAAAAATCACTGGCAAATCCAAATCGTGCACGGGGTAGTTCTTCTCATGAATCTTCAACTGACGTGAAGCATATGCAATAACTTGTCCCTCCTACATCAGTACACATCCTAAGCCAATGCGTGACACGTCGCAATAAACTGTCTACATCCCTGAACTGGAAGGCAACACTAGAACTGGTGTTGTGGTCAATGCTGTCTTGAGCTTCTGGAAGCTTTCCTCACACTCGTCTGACCATCGGAAAGGGGCACCCTTCTGGGTCAATCTAGTTAGAGGGGCTGTAATGGATGAAAATCCCTCCACAAACCGACGATAATAACCTGCCAATCCCAAGAAACTCCTAATCTTGGTCGCTGAAGTGGGATGTGGCCAACTCTGTACTACCTCAATATTTTTAGGATCCACCTTGATACCATCTCAAGATACCACATGCCCCATGAATGCCACAGAATTTAAGCAAAACTCACACTTGGAGAACTTACCATATAATTTTTGTTCCCGCAATGTCTGAAGCACTACTCTCAAATGCTGCTCGTGCTCCCCCAGGCTACGTGAGTATATCAAAATGGCATCAATGAAGACAATGACAAAGGAATCAATATAAGGCATGAACACCCGGTTCATCAAATCCATAAATGTTGATGGGGCATTAATCAAGCCAAAGGACATCACATGGAACTCATAATGACCATATCTAGTACGGAAGGCAGTCTTCGGAACATCTGAGTCCCTGAATCTTCAACTGATGATACCCCGATCTCAAGTCGATATTAGAAAACACCCTAGCACTCTGCAACTGGTCAAACAAATCATCGATGCGCGGCAACGGGTACTTGTTCTTGATGGTAACTTTGTTCAACTGGCGGTAGTCAATGCACATCCGCATAGTCCCATCCTTCTTCTTCAGAAATAACACTGGAGCAACCTAAGGCGATACACTCGGTCTGATAAACCCCTTATATAGCAACTCCTCAAGCTGTTCATTTAATTATTTCAATTCTTTCGGAGCCATACGGTACGATGGAATGGATATAGGCTGGGTTCCTGGAGCCGAGTCAATATAGAAATCAATATCACGCTCTGGCGGCATGCCTAGGAGTTCAGAAGGAGACACATCGGAGAAATCCCAGACTACTGGCATTGGATCGATCATCGGATACTTTGAGGTGATGTCCCACACATAAGCGAGATAAGCCAAAAAACCCCTCTCGACCATACGTCGAGCCTTTAGAAAAGAAATAACCCGACTAGCTGCACTAACTGAGGAACCTCTCCACTCCAATCTCGGCAACTCAGGCATGGCTAATGTAACAGTCTTGGCATGAAAATCTAGGATGGCGTGATAAGGAGATAACCAGTCCATGCACAGGATGACCTAAAATTCAGTCCTATCAAGTAACAAGAGATCTACTCTGGTCTCTAACCCACAGAATGTGACCACACAGGACCAATATATCCGGTACACAACCACAGAATCGCCTACAAGTGTGGACACATAAATAGGAGTACCCAAGGACTCACGAGGAATATCCAGGAAATGAGCATACAAAGATGATACATATGAATAGGTAGACCCTGGATAAAATAATACTGAAGCCTCCCTACCGCAGACGGAGATAATACCTGTAATAACGGCATCTGAGGCCAATGCATCTCGTATGTCCGAAAAAGCATAAAATTTGGCTGGGGTGCCGGCTGGCTGGCCTCCACTTGATTGAACAGAAGCTGGCTGAGCTCCTCATGCCTAGCCTCCTCTAGGACGACCCCTACCCACTTGTCCTCCGTCCCTGGGTGGCCGGACTGCTGGTGCTATAATCATAGGCTGAGAGCTATGCTGCACTGCTTTGCCCGGAGCCTGGGGAAAGTCGTCCTCATGTGGCCTGGATCCCCACACTCGTAACAACCTCTCAGCACCACAAAGTGCTGCCCTAAAGACTGGCCCTAGTGGCCGGAATACCCACCAGAGGAACCCTGAATAGCTGGTGGGCGATAAGAACTCTCCAGCATCGCACTGAAATAAGGCCTCACTGGAGCACCTCGAGGAGGTGGTAGTGGTGCTGAATATGAGGGCCTGTTGGGCTGACCCCTCCCAAACTGACCTCTTCCTCTAGCCGGATCACCTCTATAATCTCCAAAAAATTGAGCCCTCTTATCTTGTTGTCCCTTCTCTCAACCCCTTAGATGATAACCCTCGATCCTGCGAGCTATCTCCACTACTAGCTGATAAGGAGTCCCCGTCTCCACCTCTCGGGCCATGTTGGCCCTAATACCAGAGTGCAACCCTACTACAAACATCCACACTCTCTCTACGTCAGTAGGAAGTATCATAAGTGCATGACGAGACAACTCAGAAAACCTCGCCTCGTAGTCGGTCACTGACATCTAACCCTACTCAAGCTGCTCGAAATGGTACCGCAACTCTTCCATCTTGGAGGGTGGAATATACATGTCCAGAAAAAGCTGTGTGAACTGCTTCCAAGTGATAGGGGGAGACCCCGCTGGTCTGCCAAGAACATAAGACTGCCACCACCTACGGGCCCTGCCCTCTAACTGAAAAATGGTGAAGCCAACCCCATGGGACTCCAGTATCCTCATGTTGTGCAGTCTGTCCGTGCACCTATCAATGAAATCCTAAGCATCCTCATGACGCTCGCCCCCGAAGACAGGAGGGTGAAGTCTGGTCCATCTGTCCAATAACTTCTGCGGATCGCCATCTGCAAATGGTCGGGGCTCAGGTGCTAGCGCTGCAACTGGCTGGGCCCCGCCCACGGGTAGGGTACCCGGAGTCTGATAAATCGGAGTTGCATGTCCTAGGGCTTGGGCAGTAGGGGTTTTTTCTCCCCCTCCTGCCTGAGATGTGGCCGGGTCCGCTGGAAATAAACCAGCTTGGGTCATAGTGTCCATGAGCAGCATTATACGGCCCATGACCTCCTGAAAGCTCGGCGCTGTCATGAAATCCACCAGGGCAGGATCTGCTACGGGTACCTCGCTCTGCTCCTCAACGATAGGGTCCTCTGCTGGTGGTGCAACTGGGGCAGCTCTAGGACGCCCTCGTCCCCTACTTCGGGCAGGTGCCCTCCCCCGGCCTCTGCTTCGGCCTCTAGCAACGGGGGGAGCGACCCTTCCCGGGTTTGGAACATCGGTTGTACGCGTCTTCACCATTCCGTGATAAAATATGAGAATGATATTTATTATACCATCAACTTCACGATAGAAGATGAATAAGGAGAAATTTCCTAACACCCTATAGCCTCCCGAAGATAAATACAGACGTCTCCGTACCGATCGGCAAGACTCTATTAGGTTTGCCCATTACTCGTGAGACCTACGTGAACATAGGGCTGTGATACCATGTTGTCACGACCTAAATTCTATTATAGGTCACGATGGATCCCAAGCCAAAGTTTAGGAAAGCCAACACTATTTGACAAGTAAATCCTATTTTATTAAAGACGTTTCCAACAATAACTTATTTTAAATTTCGAAGCATGTAAAGGATATGAAGGCAATTTAAATTGCAAATGACAAAAAAAAAAGAGTCGAGTTTAAATAATTACATCCCCAAAAGAACAGTCTACCAATGTGCGTGCCAGGAACTAGTATCACAAGTGTACGGGCATCTAGTAGAATGAACAAAATAATACATCTACCCTACTGTCCGAACTAGAGTAGACAAAATAAGCAAAAGGGAAAGACTCCAACGTGCTGCTGAATGCAATCAGGAGAAGCAGCTCACCGTGGAACCCTTGACTCAGAAATCAAGAACGTGCTCCGGACTGGCAACCAGATGGACCTACCTCAAAACCTGTACAATTAAGTACAAAAGCGTAGCATGAGTACATAAACATTATGTACCCAGTAAGTATCCAGTCTAACCTCGAAGAAGTAGTGACGAGGGGTCGACTTGACACTTACTAGAGCCAAACAATATACTTAAACATGTGACTAAGCATGAATATCAAGGTTAAATAGCAGAAATAACAGAAATAACGAGCTTTTCCACAAATAGAAATGTACATAAATTCCTTTCATTTCAGTTGACAACTTATATTCCAAGGCATATTAAGCAATTCAAGTCACAGTAGCACCAAGCAATAGCATGCGCAGATAATGTCGTGGGCGTACGACCCGATCCAACATATAAAATGTGCACCGCCAGAGGGTCGAACAACCGAATCATATATTCATCGATTACCCCGCTCACAGATCATACATGCGACGCGGTCAATACAGTTAAGCATATCAAGCAGGCAAATCAAGGATTTATCAATAAGCAAGTACTCAAGAAATGTCGGTTCCTCTTAAATAGTTAAAATATGTTGTTCAATCTATTAGAATTTTTTTACTAATTTGACATGATCTAAGCGAGTTAAATTTACCATAATGTTTCATGTATAAACCGTAAGCATGCTTTTGGGTCCTAAGCTACCTAGACTTAAGCATGATAGTAGCTACGCACGGAATCTCGTCACCTCGTGCGTACGTATCCCCCACAAATAATAACACATAATTAATTACTTCATCTATGGGGATAATTCCTTCTTACAAGGTTAGAAAAGAGACTTACCTCGTTTTCGGGCCTACTTCCAACTCAAGAATTCTCTCAAACTCTCAAACCAGAGCCGCACAATCCGAAACTATTCAAATAGCGTAAAAACCAATCATTATAGGCTTACAAGTTCATATTCTAACTTTTAAAGTGATTATCCAACCCCAAAATCAAGGTTCCCAAAATTCACCCGGGGCCCATGTGCTCGGATTTCGGAAATTCTTAAGGGAAGTCGCTACCCATAACCTAAGGATCAATAATTATATGATCTTTTACTAAGTTTCATAACAATTTTCGTGGTTAAATCCCATTTTTATCAAAACCCTAGGTTTTACTCTAAACCCATAACTTTCACTAATCTTTGTGTATTAATCCACCCAAATAAAGTATTAAACTCACAACAAGTAGGAATAACATACCTCTCAAATGCTAAGTTGAAATCCCCCTTTTGGAAGCTCCTAAATCGCCCAAGGATATGATAAATGACCGCAAATAAGCCTAAGTACCATTTTTAAAACACCTTACTGCCTCCAGTCATTTTTCGCACATGCGGTCTTGCTTCTGCAGGACACAGACCGCATATGCGGAAGGAGGAAGGCTGGCAGGAGATCGCACCTACAAAATAGTGCCCGTACCTGCGACACCGCACCTGCGAAAGGGGGCCCACATCTGCGGAACCTGCTATCCACTCAAAGGCCGCATCTGCGAGGCTTCAACCGCTTCTGCGGTCTCGCACCAGAACTGGTGCACTACCAGCTCACTTTGAGCCTGGACTCGCCTCGCGCGACGTCCAAATGACATCCGGGGCCCCCTAGGCCCCATTCAAACATACCAACAAATCCTAAATCATAAAACGAACTCGATCGAACCCTCGGAACGCTTGAAACAATGTTAAAACCAAGAATCACACCCTAAACCAATTGAATCAAGCTTATGAACTTCAAGTTATTAATTCTACTTCCAACATGCCGAAACGTACTTACACTACGAATGACACCAAATTTTGCGTGCAAATCTTAAATGACATTACAAAACTATTTTCGGTCTCAAAATTCTGTTTGGACCTCGATAAACTTAAAACACGTTCCAAACCTCAATTATAGAACTTCCAGAATCATATTCCGCTATTTGGCGTCGAAACGCACTCGGGTCATCCAAAACTCGTTCCGAACATACCCCAAGTCCAAAATCATCATACGAACCTAGTGGAACCTTCAAATCCCGATTCCAACGTCGTTTACTCAAAATGTTGACCGGAGTCAAACTTGGCCTTTTAGGCCAACCTTAAGGAACCAAGTGTTCCAATTTCAACCCAAACTCTTTCAAATTCCCGAACCAACCATCCCCCAAGTAATAAATCAATAAAAGCAAATACAAGAAGTCTTTTTTAGGGGTACGGGGTTCTAGGAAGCAAAACGACTGATCGGGTCGTTACATCTTTTATAACCTGAAAAACAATAAAACCAAAAACATTATCTTTTAGCTTTACAATTACTAGCATTAGCATACAAACTAGAAGTAGAAAAGAAACAACTGAATATGTGGAAGTGCAATCTTGGGCACGTCATACACTAGATTAGATATATACTTAATCCCACACAAAGCTCTCTATGGAATCGACCCCGACTCGCATTGGGTATTTATAATTGCATCGACCGCCTCACAATCCAATTAGTGGTGTGAGTTTGGGTGACATCAATTTTTGGCGCCGTTGCCGGGGAGATAAAAATGAATTTAGCTATATATTTAGTCTCTTGTTTGACTTGTCTTCTTTTCCTTTCGGGTTATTGATTATAGGTACAAAAATGGCTCTCAACAATGAACCTCTCGGGAATTTTTCATTGGGGGAGGAAGTGGACGATGACCATGGTGATGATGTTCCTCTTGAACCTCAAGTGAACAGGCGAGGCCGACTGCCTCATGATAATATTCTCGTCCCTCCCCCATCTCCACCAAGAGCGGATGCACACCGGATGTTGCCGAATGAGGGTTATGCAAGTGCCATAGTCTCCCCCCGCATTAGGGCGGGAAACTTCCAAATTACCAATATGATGCTTACATTGCTTGAGCAACGGGGATTCTTTACCGGGTCTCCGAGTCAAAATGCATACAAGCACCTCAAAAGGTTTGTTGATACGTGTTGGGGGAGCAAACAGACAAAGTTTTCGAGGTTGAGGCTATTTTCCTTTTCTCTACGGGGAAAGACCTTGGATTGGTTATAAATATCGCCCAACCATTCCATCCATACATGGGATGAGTTGGCGGAAAAATTCATTGCCAAATTCTTTTCTCCGGGGCGTATGGCTACATTTCGGGATGAGATTCTAGCGTTCAAGCAAGAACCCAATGAGCATTTGCACGAGATTTGGGAGAGATATCGTACCATGGTTAAAGAGTGGCCGAATAATGATATGACTGAGGCCATGATCCTACAAACCTTCTATAGGGGGGTCTACACGACAAATCAATGTGTGTTAAATCAACTTGCCGTTGGGAATTTCATGACAACTCCATATGCCGAAGCTTGTGAAATCTTGGATAAAATGGCGGATACTTCATCGGCATGGCAAAGTAGAGCCAATGTTCCTCAAGGTGATCCAAATGTGATTCACCTCCATAAGGAATTGCATGATCATGGGCAAGCAATTGCCAAGTTGACGACCACAATAAATCAATGGCCAAAGCTCAACTTCAACAAGTGCAAGGTCCAAAGAAAGTGAATGCAACGGAAGGTGTCAATATGATGATGAACAAGAGACATCAAAAAGGCCAACAAGTGCAAAACCGTCCGGAATAATTTGTGCAAGATGATAGTGGGTATGACCAAGGTGATTCGTACAAAGAACAAGAACAAGAAGTGCAATACGTAAACAACTACCAAGGACAAAGAAATAGTTCTCAAGGCCCGAATCACCAATAATGGCGTTCTCAAGGAAACCAAGGAAATCGAAGCAATCAAAACCACCAAGGCAATTGGAGTGGTGGTAACAACAATCAATGTAACTGGAACAATAACAATAATCAAGACAATTGGAATAATCAAGAAAACCAAGGCAATTGGGGTGGCAACAATCAAGGATACTTTGGAGGAAACAACCAAGGGGGTTGGAACAATAATAACCAAGGGAATCGGGTGTCTGGCTTTCAAAGGCCCCCGATGTATCAACAACCAATCAACCCGCCTCCTTATCCGTCCAATGGCTCTAGATCCTCTAATAATGAGATGAGACGGATTGAAAATATTTTCAAACAGATGATGGAGAAAAATGCCTACTCCGATGCTAAACTAGCCTCTCACAACACTTCATTCCGGAATTTGGAGGTTCAATTAGGGCAAATCTCGCAAGATTTAAACACTCGTCCTAAGGGGGAACTACCTAGTGATACGGTGGTGAACCCGAAAGGTGGAACCAATATGGGACATACCATGGCCGTAACCACACGGAGTGGAAAATGTGAGGATGCAAAAACCTCAAACCAAAGAAGAGTTGTGGATGATGATGTGGTGATTCAAGAAGATGAAATTCCAAGCAATGTAGTTCAAGCTAATGAATAAGTGAGAATTGATATTGATGAAATGTGGAGGATACACAAGAAGAAGTGAACCCGTCTAGGGAACACGTGATTGACATACCGGCACCGGTAGTGCCAAAGGCCAAGGCACCAATGCCAAGACCTCCTCCTCCATATCCTCAAAGGCTCGCCAAGAAAAATAGTGAGAACCAATTTAAGAAGTTTATTGACATGATGAAAAGCTTATCCACTAATGTGCCATTGGTTGATGCGTTAGAACAAATGCCTAGTTAGCAAAGTTCATGAAGGATTTGGTAACAAAGAAAATATCAATAAATTTTGAGACTATCAATATGAAACATCAAGTGAGTGCTATTGTACACTCAATGGCTCTGAAATTGGAAGATCCCGACGCTTTCACAATCCCTTGCGCTATTGGGAGCGCCGACTTTGCCAAAGCGCTATGTGATTTAGGGGTAAGTATAAAGTTGATGCCTTACTCTGTATTCAAAACTTTGAGAATTGGGCAGCCAAGACCCATATCTATGAGGTTGCAAATGGTGGATCAGACTATGAAGAGACCATTGGGTATTATTGATGATGTGTTGGTTCGTGTTGATAAGTTCATCCTTCGGACAGACTTTGTGATTCTTGATTGCGAGGTTGACTATGAGGTGCCTATTATCTTGGTAGACCTTTCCTTGCTACGGGGAAGGCTCTAGTTGATGTGGAAGCCGGTGAGCACCTTCCGGGTGGGCGATGAAAAGGTGGTTTTCCATGTGTGCAAATCTATGAAGCAACCGAATAGTAATGAAGTTTGTCCGTTTGTGGACTTAGTGACCGAATTAATTATTGATTATACTAGTGTTGTGATGAATGTTGATGACACTTTGGAAGCCGTATTGATTAATCATGATGATGATGAGAAGGAAGGCTTTTTGGAATGTGTAAATGCATTATGGAATGGGGTCGTATACTTACGAACACCGAAAATTGTCCTTAGATCTTGAGAACCGGAAGACTCCTCCAACAAAGCCCTCAATCGAGGATCCTCCCACCTTGGAGTTAAAGTCGATGCCTTCACATCTCAGGTATGAGTTTCTTGTCCCATGTTCTACTTTACCTATTATTCTTTCCTCTTGGTTGACTAATGTGCAGGTAGATTCTACTTTGGAGGTGATTCAAAAGAGGAAGAAATCTATAGGATATACATTGGTGGATATTCGCGGCATAAGCCCCGCCTTTTGCACGCACAGTATTATTTTGGAGGAGGATATCAAATCCTCTGTTGAACATCAAATAAGATTAAATGAAGCAATCCAAGAGGTGATGAAGAAGGAGAACATAAAATGGTTGGATGTCGGGGTTGTTTACCCCATTTCCTATAGCTCGTGGACCTCTCCGGTGCAATGTGTCTCAAAGAAAGGGGGCATGACGGTGGTAAAAAATGACAAGAATGAGTTGATCCCAACAAGAACGGTAATCGGGTGGAGAGTGTGCATGGACTATAGGAAGCTCAAAAACGTCACTCGGAAAGATCATTTCCCACTTCCATTTGTTGATCAAATTCTTGATAGGTTGGTCAGACGTGATTTTTATTGCTTCCTTGATGGATATTCCAGCTACAATCAAATTCTTATTGCCCCTGAGGACCAAGATAAGACTATTTTCACTTGTCCCTATGGTACTTTCGCATTCTCACGGATGCCATTTGGGTTATGCAATACACCGACGACTTTTTAACGGTGCATGATGGCCATTTTCACCGACATGGTGGAGGACTTTCTTGAAGTTTTCGTGGATGATTTTTCAGTGGTGGGGAATTCTTTTTATGAGTGATTGGACAACTTGGACAAGGTTTTGGCAAGATGTGAGGAAACAAACTTGATTTTAAATTGGGAAAAATGTCACTTCATGGTCGAGGAAGGCATAGTCCTCGGCCACAAAATTTCAAAGCATGGTATTGAGGTCGACAATGCCAAAATTGAGGTGATCTCAAAACTCCCCACCCCTATATCCGTGAAGGGAGTGAGGATCTTCTTGGGTCATACAGGGTTTTATCTCCTATTCATCAAGGACTTTTCTAAGGTGGTAAACTCTTTGTGTAAACTTTTGGAGAAGGATGCCAAGTTCCATTTCAACGAAGATTGTATGAAGGCATTCGAATTGCTCAAGTTCAAGTTGACTACTACTCCTATTATCACCGCACCGGATTAGAGCTTACCTTTTGAGCTCATGTGTGTTTCAAGTGATGTGGCGGTTGGAGCGGTGTTGGGGCAACGTATCAACAAAATCTTCCATCCAGTCTTACTATGCTAGTAAGGCCATGAATGATGCCCAAGTCAACTACACTGACCGAAAAAGAGCTCCTTGCTATTATTATATGGAGAAGTTCCTCCTGTTGATATCCATTTTTCCCTATATTATTTCCAAAATGCATATATCTTTTCAAAACAATGCATGAATTAACATTTTTCCATAATTTCTACATTTTAAAATATTTTTAATTAATTTATCCCAGTATTTTTTATTATATGGAAAATTACTAATTGCATCACCATTTGTTTTATGACAATTTTATTTCTTAATTTTATCATTTATGTTTACGCTAAGCTTTAATTATGTTACGAATAGCCGTACTTACATTTTTGAGTTATAATTGCAATAACTTTGCAGTAATAGCCCACGAGTGTATAATTACCTTATATCACAAGAAATTGACCTTTTGTATTTTTATAATATTAAGTAATTATTTCAAATTAATTTTATGCATAAAAATCATTTTGTATCATTTATTAACTATTTTTTACAAATTATTTTGTCAATTAAGTGGGTATTTAATAAATAGCCTTTTATTTTCGGACCTAACCCCCTCAAACATTAGCCCAAGCCCTTTTAAAAGATAGCCCAAACCCCTTAGGCCCAAACCTATACACTCGACCCAATCACCCGTTTAATCGTGGCCGTTGATCATTTTGATCAACGGTCCACGATTAAACCTACCATAATTAATCCCCTAACACCCTAACCCCATTCATTTCACTCAACCCGGATGCCCCTGAATCCCTCCTCCTTTCCATTCTCTCTCAATCACCCCCTAAAAACCTAGCCGTCGTCACCTGCAAACTCCCCGTCTATGGGGTTTCTATGGATTTTCCGGCCCTTGCCGGCCTGTTACATCTTCTAATTTTCGACTTTATTGATTTATGAGAGAATCTCAAAGAGATTCAACCTGGTTCTGTTCAAAACCTTTCTCACAGGCCTTCTATGGCCATTCTCGTTGTGGGTACTGTTTCTTTCCTATTTTGGTTCAAATATATGGTTTTCGACCGATTTTCTTTTACTTCTACTATTTCTGAAAAACCCTAGTTTCACTAGTCTTTGAATCTGTTCAGATCTTCGTAGATCTGAGATGATTCGAGTATTATTGGGTATTTTCTTTTAAAAATATTTTGTTCTAGTTAATTGCTTTGATTTTATTCATTCTTTCTGAAATACTTTCTTCAAAGGTATTCCTAACTTCTCAGTGATTAAACTAAATGTTCTTCATTATCTTGACTGATTCTCATGTATATTCTTCAACCCTTGATGTTTCTGTTTGTCATATTGATTTATTCAATTTTGTTTCGTTATTATGTTGACTTCTTTGAGCCAGTCTTATTAACTAATTCTATTCAGAGATTCGAATGATTTTCCTCGTTAAAATCAATATTCTTTGGGGATTTTTACTTAGTTGATTTCTATTTAGGGATTCGAATAATTCTTTCCTATAAAATCAGTATTCTTTGAGATTTTTTTTTATTAATTCGAATGACTGTTCTGTTAACATTAGTATTTGCTGAGATTTTCACTTGTTCCCTTATTTGTGACCTTAATTGATTATACTTGCCTTAATTAATTATCAGTATGGTTTAGGATTTTACCGACTCCTTATACGGTATGATTTCTTACCTTAATTGAGTCCCAGTTCTGACCGTTAGCTGACTCTCCCCAATTAAAGGGGTCATTTCTGAATTTCTCAATTGGAAAATTCCCTAATTGGTTGATTGCTCTTAATTGATTGAAATGTGATTCTCTTTACCTTATTTGTTTTGATCCATAAGTTCTATATATACACTCTCATTCTGATTCTTAAAGACACGGACAATTGTTCAAACACACACACAAAAACTTTCTCTCATCTCTCTTTCTGCTACTTGTATTCATTGCTTGTTTAGCCGGGTGAAAGCCAAGGCTAGACTGTCAAATCCTGCCTACTTTACCTTCAGTATTTGCTTCCTTAACTGATATGTTCATGCTTCTAATGCCATTCATTCTATTATGAAGTTTAAATCTATATGATTCTCTGGGGCTCTATTTATGTTAATATCAATGTCTTTTCTGCATTAGACTAACTGCTTATGTACCTAATGTTATATTCTTTCTTGTTTACTGTTTGATCGGTATGTTTAATTTCACCCTTTCTTGTTTATTGCTTTAATCAGCATGTTTACTTTAGTTTAAGGACTCCCTTCTTTCCTGTTTACTTCCTTCAACCAGCATGCTTACTTTTGTGTCTCAGAATCCTATCTAATTGACTTCAATTGACATGAATAATTCTGTGTAGTTAGACTCCTGTCTTCAGCATGACCATTCCTACACTTAGTTTCTGTGTACTGTCTATTGTTGTTAGTTAACATGACTACTTTAGCATTAAGCCTGGTTGTTATACCTATGTTGTTCCTGCCTAGGCTCTAGGTCAGTATTTATTGTGAATTTGGCTGTTGTAGAAACCCTTGCCTATTCCATGTATCTGTTACTGTAGAGAGATATTCGCATTTCGTGAGACCACTCAAGGTAGCTCCCATGGGACCCACAAAGTCGGTGTAAACTCCAGCTTGTATTTAAGTCAATTCTAAATCGTTTTCACTCATTTTGTTTCGTCAAAAACAATTCCTAAATTCTCTCCAATGGTTCCTCAATGATTCTAGGGTAAAAACCTAAGATAAAAACATGAATCCAACGCTAGAAACCCCATGGTGCTTGCTAGATCGTAGTTCTTCATCTTGTGGCTGTTTTGGAGGGTTCTTCAAAGTGAGTAACCTCAGGTCTCGTCTGGTTCTTGTTGGTTAAGGTAATAATCAGTCACTCCTTCATACATATTAGATTTTCAAGGTGAACTACAAGTGTTTACACTCCAATTTGAACACCAAAAGTTGATTCAAGAAGAGAATACAACACCTATAGTGTTGTGGTGTCATTAAGGATAATTGTGGGCTGTGTTTGGCCGAAATTTCAAGTGTTTATACTGTGTAAGGTGATTATAATAGCCTACTAATTGTGCTTAAGCTGGCTTGTATGTTGGTTAAGTTGTTAGGATAATAAACTACAAGATAATACTTGAATTATCTCAAGTCACTTCTATGGTGTTGTATTGCCATTGAGGGTTGTTGTAAGCTAAATATAACTTGGATTCAACTTGAATCTACTGGAGGAGGTATGTATATTGTGTTCTTGCAGGTGCTTAAGGTTATCTTGATGTTGATTAAGTTAAATGGTTGGACTAGACATGAACTAGTGAATTAAGCTGCAAATTCAAGAAAGTTGGAGTTGTGGATTGTTTCCTTTGATATAAAATATATGGTATAAGGATGGAATCATTGATGAATTACTTCATTATAATATTAATGATGTTGTTAATTTAATGTAATAAGTCTATAAGTGTAACACTCCTCAAATTTATAAAAGTTTTGAGACACGCTAATTATAGAATTAAATTATTATATATATATATATATATATATATATATATATATATACACACACTTAAATAATTGGATATACAATTAGGGGAATATTAATAATTTTAATATTATTAACTATTAAAAGTGGGTATCATTAATCACTAGTTAAAAAAAGGAGAAAACAGATAAAATGATAAAACAAAGAAAATAAAAGGCTTAAAGCCTAATGAGAATAACGTACTTCTCATTAGGCAGAGTCATTCGTTGAACAAACAAAACAGAAGAAAAGAGGCGGAGAACAGAAACACAACGCACGGACGACCGAAGCAGCCATAAATTGCTCGAAAACTCTAGGGTTCTTCATAACTCACTTATTTTTTTACTCAGGTATATAAAATTCCCTATTCTCAATTACCCTACAATAGTAATAGGTAAGAATTGAATAGTTCATTCCCTTCTTTCTCTATATCAACAATAAATTTCATGTTTAGGTATGAAATTTTAAAATTGATTAAAATGCACTGGTTGTTGTAGAATCGATTGTTTGACTGATGTCAATTGGACTGGGGCCTACGTATTGGCTCGAGAAGTTTTGAGGTGAGTTGATATAACCCTTTACGAAAGTGGTTTAACTCACAAAAGCACGCATACAAAGTGTTTGATGAATTGCTTAAAAGAATTTATATGTGCGTAAGTACCTACTAGCTTAGAATTATTTTCTAGCTAAAGTTTAGATGATTATTTTGATATATGTGCATAAATTTTCAGATTTCGATTTTATTCTTATATGCCATTTTCATGTTGAAAATTCATGAAGAAGCAAGAATCTTTAGAGATAATTTTGAATGTTTATTTCATTCTTATGCCATACCTTACCTTTAAGGGTTCAAGAATAAGTATGTTTGAAAGATTTAGACTTGAAAGGTCACAAGAAGAAATTTTAGAAAGAACAGCTTTTGGGAGTATCCTTTATTATGAGAAGGGGTCATCGTCCAGGCCGAGGGTCCTGATCAAGGCGTTGACTTCCTGAAACTACTTGTGCCAAAGTAGGGAGCACACGAGCTGAGGTTCTCGTTGCTGAGAATTTACTTAGCCATGTTAAGGTATGATACATGAGCGCTGAGAACCATGAAGCGAGTGGCACCTCGTGGATTGGGCCTATTCGATCAGGTTGGGATCGAACCCGTGTCGATCACACGGTGACTAAGACAGAAATAGGTCAGGATAGTTGAAACTCCCAAAGTATAAACTGAAGTATTTTTTTTTTTGAAAAAGAAAATAATTTCTTTTAGAATATTAATAAAATTCTATTATGCAATTATTTTATAATTGTTCTTATAAGCTTTATGTTTTACATGCATTTAGAACCTTTGCTCATAATCTATATTTTATGAAAGTTTCGACGCGTATCGTTGAGACTCACTAAGTACAATGGATGGTACTGATGTTCTCTTTTGGGAACCTATGTTGGTTTACGGTACAACGTAGGAACCGGTTTTGCAGGCGAACAAGCTACGGGTTAGGACTTCCATCTCTTCCAGTGCTATTGGCGAGCTCCACTTTTGTTCGTGGAGTATTCCTTAAATTCATATTTATCTAGCTATTCTTTGTTTACTTAGAGAACTGTCCAAGAAATCTCATGTCCTGAGCAGTGCGTCAGTTTACTAGTAGAGGCTTCATAGACATAGTTGTGGGGTTAAAATTCAGATGTTTTTGATAATAACTTAGTAGTATTTCATTATTTTCTACGAATAAAGTTTTGGAGTTGGTTTAAGATATTTAAATTAATTAAAAGTATTTGGTTATAGTATTGCCTTATTGCATATAAATTTTGAGGTTATAATATATTTGATAAGCGCAGATGGTTCGGTCGGTCATGTTTAGTGATCGGGTGCCGGTCCCGGCTTGTTTAATAAATGGGTCATGACAATAAGGTGTGATACGGGTTATACAGATTCCAATCGAGCTTGCCGCTCAAAATGATTGTTGAACTAATCAGAGAGCTTATTGTGAATTGTATTGTTATTGTTTGGGTTGTTTGGTGACTTTTGGTTACATATGGGATGTAGTAAAATGTAATGAACCGACCGGTCATTTTGCGTTATCGAACCCTGTTCCCCTAAATGAAACTTCTCATAGCGGCTTATTATGATTTATGACTTACGGGGACTGGTGGTTCGGGATTCGGAAGTGTTTAGAGTGTTATAGAAACACTTGGTTCCTTAAGGTTGGCCTTTAAGGCTAAGTTTGACTTCGGTCTTTTTAGTAAACGATCTCGGAATTGAGTTTCAACGGTTCCAGTAGCTTCGTATGATGATTTCATACTTGGGCGTATGTTCGGAATGGGTTTTGGATGACCCGGGAGCGTTTCAGCGCCAAATATCGAAATAAGGATTTCCTTAAGTTAATATTGTGGTTTGGGACGTGTTTTTGTGCTATCGAGGTCCGAATGGAATTTTGAGACTGGGAATAGTTCCGTTATGTCATTTAGTACTTTCCTACAAAATTTGGTGTCATTCTGAGTAGTATAGGTCGATTCGGCGCATTGTTAGCGAATTTCTAGGACTTTAAGTTCAAAGTTTGATTCAATTTGGTTTTGGGGTCAAATTCTTAGTTTCGTTGTTGTTTTTCACGTTCTGTAAATTCAAGCGAATCTGTATCATGAATACAGACCTGCCAGTGCCTTTGGACGGGGTCTCGGGGGGCTTGGGTGAGTTTCGGAGCCCTCGGAGTTAAATGCAAAACACCAGAATTTCTGTGTCTGGTTTCCTTCAATGCGTTCGCGGTTGCTCTGCGGCGTTCGCATAGAAGGATCTGGGCGGGAGTGAAAATTTTCCCTATGCATTTGCATAGGTGCTCTGTGTTTGCATAGGGTAGGGCATTGGGCCAGACAAGCTTAGCCCTTACTCAGTGCGTTCATACCCCCCAACCGCGTTCGCGTAGGTCTAGCCTAGCTAGCCTCCACGTTCGCGAAGACCTCTCCGCGTTCGCATAGAAGGCCTCATCAGGCCTGGCCATTTGTTCATCGCGAATGCACTACCCTCCCCTGATATGTTCGCATAGAAGGGGCGGTTGGGCAGTGTGTTTTTATAACGAGATTTAATTCATTTTCCTCATCTTCTTCTTCTTCCTTGGGACGATTTTCAGCATTCAAGAGGGGCAAACGACCTAGTTATTTAAGGTAAGTAAATTCTACCCTAGTATTAGTTTCATTCATGGATTACAAGCTAAATTAACTACCTAATTAGTGAAAATTAAGGATTTGGGGTAGTAACCTAGGGCTTTTGAAAATGTAGAAAATTACCCGTGCATTGTCTATGAATTCATACAAAAATCATATATTAACGATCCTTAGGTTATGGGTGAGTGTTTATTTCGAGAATTTACGGAATCAGGGCATGCGGGCCCGGGGTTGGATTTTGGGATTTCTTCAAGAATGGCGAATTTGACTAAATAATAGGAGAATTCCATGCTTTGAATATAAATTGATATATTTGTATAACATTTGGCTAGTTTCGAGTCTGTGGGTGTCGAGTTCGGAGTTTCGGGCGCATTCTTGACCCAGGGAGTAGTTGCGACGTGAGGTGAGTCTCCTTTCTAACCTTTCAAGAGGGAACTGTCCCCCTAGGTGATTTAAATGCTATATGTGACAACTATGGGGGCTACATACGTACAAAGTGACGAGAGTCCGTACGTAGAGGCCATTACTATTATTTTTGGGTGGTTAGGCCCACATAATGCCTTGTGTTTTACTTGATATGAACTATATGCTTAATAAATTAAATGTTACATGCGGATTATTTCCCTGAGGTCATGGAAATTTGAGAAAACTTGTAAGGAATTGTTCACTAAAAAGTAATTTAAAAAGGAATAATGTATGTGCATGTGACCGCTTCGCAATTTACATTCCGCGAGCGGAGTATGATTTCCCCCACTCTTAAGGGAATGGGCTGTACGCCACGGCGGATTGAGAGATGCACTTTCGGTTCGGACTATTCGATCCTCGGCAGTGCA
The DNA here is from genome assembly GCA_005239525.1 of Nicotiana knightiana. Classification (NCBI taxonomy): domain Eukaryota; kingdom Viridiplantae; phylum Streptophyta; class Magnoliopsida; order Solanales; family Solanaceae; genus Nicotiana; species Nicotiana knightiana. The sequence continues at coordinate 154,017 of ML404103.1, read as the reverse complement.
TAGAGAGGATTACTTTATAGTAGAGATGCACTTTTGGTTTGGGCCATTCGATCCTCGACAGTGCATAGATGTGAGTACTTTATGGAAAGGTACACTTATGGTTCGGGCCGTTCGACCCTCGGAAGTGCACGGACATGACTATCTTATGACTCTGGACCGTTGTCCTTACCCTGCATGCGCATGATTTATTTGTTACTAAATTCATGGACATTGATTTGACAGATATTTGGGGGAAGGTGAAGTAGTAATTGTTTTATTCATTCATAGTACTTCCTTGGATTTCAGTGCCTTATATATATTTGTTGCTTCACTACCTTTACATGCCTACTGTTTCCATCATATTCTGTTAAATTATATTGTTGGACCTTAGTGAGTGTCCAGTCGACCTCTCGTCACTACCTCTTCGAGGTTAGGCGGGATACTCACTGGGTACATATATATTTATGTACTCATGCTACACTTCTGTACTTAATTGTACAGGTTCTGAGGCTGGTGCATCTGGTTGTCAGAACGGAGCTTGATTTTGATTATAGACGGACCTGACTTCACGGTGAGCTGCTTTTCTCCTGGCAATCTCCGGAAGCACCATGGGGTTTCTTTTGCTTATTTCCCGTCTATTTCCTTCAGACAATGGGACTGTATATTATATCTTTTGTGAATTCTGTTAGTATGCCCGTAGGACTTGTGACACTAGTTCCTGGCACACACGTGATAATTATTATGGATTACGGGTTTGTATATATATATTGGCTAACACCTCTTCATGACTGCTTTTGATTAAAAACTGGCTAATTATCCTTGTCGATTCATGTTTTAAGTTTTAAAAACTGAGTATATGTTGAAATGTTTAATCTAGTAAGAAAGAACCCTTAGTAAATTGAGTGTTGGCTTGCCTGACCCCGCTGTTGGCGCCATCACGACCTAAGTTAGGATTTTGGGTCGTGACATAAAAACGGGGAGGGGGGTGCTGTCCATTTTCTTGTAGAATATTGGTTTTGAAATATGAGAGTTACAATGCTTATATGATGACGACGAAATCGGGTTCTCATTGTAGATGTAAGAAGATCATATTGAGCTTTGTTGACGATTAGACAACATGTTATAGGGTATCCCTGAACCATGCCTTGGCAAGCTTATAGGTAATTAAGGCCTTACAAATTTGTTAAACTATGTTTTGTTTATTTGTGACTGCATAGATTCAACAGGTTCTAAAATCAGCAGGCAAACTTATTAGGTCTTTACCGCTTCGCCTTAACATAATGTTGCACATTCTCTGTTTGTTATGCTCACTTAGATATCATGTTCTAGGACCTTTTCTGAAACATCTGAAATCTTGATGTTTGAGACGTGCTAATTGCCTATTTATTTGTGGAGGTAAACATGGGCCCTAAGTTGTTGTTTTACTTGACAGTCCTGTTTGTTTCTTTGTTGTCGCTTAGATTTTTCTTTTTAAACACTTTAGGAGAGTCTAGAACTGCCTAAAGATAGAGGTCCTAAACATCTCCGGGACCATAAGGAAGGGACGGGTAATGCACGCTTAGAGTTCGTTTAATTAAAATTGCTTATACAACCACTAAGGGGAGGGTAATCAGGTAGTAAAAGGATATGATGACTTCTGCACTAATGTCACGTGTAACTGCTCTAGTTGAGGAAGGATTACTGGGCATTGTACGGATGTGATCCTATAGGCTAATAATTTAGGACTCCCCTATCTTATTTACATATGTGTGCTCATACTGCTTACCTTTTAAACTCCTTTTATCTTAATTACATATGTGTGCTTAGACTGGTTATTTGTTAAATGACTAATTTACTAAGTAAGTTTGGTCGGGACCCACCATTATGGATCTCGAGGGGTGCCTAACACCTTCTCCTCAAGTTAATTTCAAGCGTTTACCCAATCTCTGGTAACGTAGACCGGTTTCATGAATTACTTGCATTAGGTGCCCTAACGCACCATAAATCCGTTAGGTGGAAACTCTTCACTTTCCATACCCCTCTCCCAAAATGAAGGGAGTTCTCCCAAAATGAAGGGAGTTCTCCCAAATGAATGTCGAACCTCGATTCCACGACGAAAAAAGGGGGCGCGACACCTCTCATACTTGATGGGTACAAAGGTGATTGTTCACACTGACCATGTTGTGCTTTAATATTTGATGAGATAGAAAGATTCTAAAGCAAGACTAATGCGGTGGGTGCTTCTTTTGCAAGATTTTGATCTAGAGATTCAAGATCACAAGGATAATGAAAACCAAGTGGTAGACCACTTGTCTCATTTGGAGGAGGAGGGGAGGCCACATGACGGCCTTTAGATAAACGATTCATTTCCCGACGAGCAACTCCTATCCATTTCTATGACCGGGATGCCATGGTTCGTCGACTTAGAAAATTATCTTGTGAGTGGCATTGTACCGAATAAGTTATCTTCAAACCAAAGGAAGAACCTCAAACGGGATTGCCTTGACTATTATTGAGATGAGTCGTATCTCTTCCAGATTTGTACCGATGGTGTGATTCGACGATGTGTACCAGAGGAAGAACAAGTTGAAATTCTTTAGGTTTGCCACTCTTCACCATATGGTGCTCACCATAGTGGACCTAGAACGACAACAAAAGTGTTGCGTTGTGGATTCCATTTGCCTACTCTTTACAAGGACGCTAGCGATCTCGTCAAGCGTTGCGATAAATGTCAAAGGGTCGGTGGGATTTCTAAGAAAAATGAGATGCCCCTCACCACCATCTTGGAGATTGACATTTTTGATGTGTGGGGCATTGATTTCATGGGTCCGTTCGTGAGCTCTTGTGGGAACACTTACATATTGGTAGTTGTGGATTATGTGTCAAAGTGGGTCGAAGTCGTGTCTTTGCCCAACAATGAAGCTTGAAGTGTGGTGGAATTTTTGAAAAAGAACATCTTCACAAGGTTTGGTACTCCAAGGGCCATTATTAGTGATGGGGGATCACACTTTTGCAACAAAGCTTTTGATACACTACTCACAAAGTATGGTGTCACTCAAAAAATGTCAACCCCCTATCATCCTCAAGCAAGCAGGCAAGTTGAAGTCTCCAACCGGGAGATCAAGAGTATTTTGTCAAAGACCATGAATTCCAACCGAACGGATTGGTCGAAGAAACTTGATGATGCTCTTTGGGCTTATAGGATGGCTTAGAAAACACCGATTGGTATTGTGATAACCCAAAGGGCCATCTTATGAATTAAAACTCTATTCCAGCCTCGTTAGCCTTAAAACATTATTCTTATTCACCTCAATTTGCATGCGCAGTCCGAGCGTGAATCTGGATAGCTTTTATGTGAAAATATATGAAATAATAATTTTTGAGAGTTAAAGTTGATTTTTAGTTTACTTTGGTCAACGTTTTGAGTAAACGGGCCCGGACCATGTTCTGACGATCCCGGGAGGTCCGTAGTAAGATATGGGACTTGGGCGTATACCCGGAATCGAATTCTGAGGTCCCTAGCTCCAGAAATGAATTTTTGATGAAAATTGTTAGACTGAAATTTAAAGGAATTAAAGAAAGTGATCAATGTGTGAACTCGTTGGTATCGGGCCCATATTTTGGTTCCACAGCTCGGTAAAGGTTTATTATAATATTTAAGTCATATGTATGAAGTTTGGTGAGAATCAGAGTTGATTTGACGTGATTCAGACGTCCGGTAGACAAGATAGTAATTTTGAAGTGTTCTTGGGAAAATCATGAGTTTTGATGCTAAATTCATGGTTTTAGGTGTTATTTTTATGATTTGATCGCACGATCAAGTCCTTATGATGGTTTTAGACTTGCATGCATATTTAATTTGGAGCCTCGAGGGCTCGGGTGAGTTTTGGATAGGCCACAGAGTGTTTAGGACTAAGGAAAAACTTTGCTGGTGTGAGCTACCTGTTACAAACCTCTGATCTCGCAAATGTGAGATCAAGCTTCGCAAATGCGAGCATAGCAGGCCTGGCATTTGCGAGAATTTATTCACAATTTCGAAGGGGATCTAGGAAGGCTAGGTTCGCAAATGTAAACATACAACAGCAATTGCGATAACCCTAGGTGTTGCAAATGCGACATACACTTCGCATTTGCGAAGTCAATAGGTAAGTGAGGGTCCTCGCATTTGCGATGGTACCTTCGCATTTGCGAGCTTCGCAATTGTGAAGCATGGGTCGCAAATACGACATTCGCAGCTGGGTAAAAGGGACTTAGACGGGATTTTCACCCATTCTTCAATTCTTTCGAACCCTATACCTCCATAGGCGATTTTCCAAAGACCAAAACTTCTCCAAATCATAGGTAAGTGATTCCTAACTAATTTCTTTCAATCTTTTACACCTTTTAACAATATTTCAACCTAGAATCTAGAATTTTCATGGTAGAATTAGGGATTTTTGAGTAAAACTTAGGAATTTTGGAATTTGGGGATTTAGGCCTCGAATAGAGGCCGAATTCCAAAACCAATTCTATATCCGGGCTCGGGGAGAATGGGTAAACGGATTTTTGTCCGAACCTCGAGATTGGACCAAGTGGGCCCGAGGTCTATTTTTGGATTTTATTGGAAAAACTTAGGAAAACCATAATTGTGTATTAAATTTAGTTCCTTTAGCAATAATTAATGATATTAAACTGATTATGATTAGATACGAGTGGGTTGGAAGAGAATTCTAAAGGAAAAGTTGTGCTTGAGAAGCGAGTAGCCTGCGAAATCGAGGTAAGTGTTGTGTCTAACCTTAGCTTGAGGGAATAGGTATTGTGTGACTACTTGCTATTTGTTTTGTTGCTAAATACGATGTATAGGTGAGGTGACGAGTACCTATACGTTGTGGCCACGTCATAACATTCGAGTGAAAGTTAATTCTTGTTATTATTGTTGTCTTAAAGCCTATCATCTATGATTATTGTTGTTAGTAAAATGTTGGAAGATTTGTATCTGGTTCCACCGAGATGGATAACATTGTGAATATTGAGTTGAGATTGAAATGAAATGGTGATAGAAACTATGATGAAATATTTATTTCTTGTGAAATTCTTCTTTATATGTTGTTAAAAATTCTGTGACTGGTGAGGAAGGGTGTAAAAGCACGAAGGGTGATGCCGTGCATAATTTATTCATATTGTGAGGAAGAGTGTAAAGCACGAAGGGTGATGTCGAGGAAGAGTGTATAGCACTAAGGGTGATTCCGTGTATAATTTATCTATATTGTGAGGTTGAGAGTAAAAGCAAGAATGGTGATGCCGTTCATTCTAATTATTATTTGGTGAGGCTGAGAGTAAAAGCACGAAGGGTGATGCCGTGCAAGTTTCCTTTCTATTTTAATTGCTTAAATTGTTATTGATCACTGTCTATTTCTATCTTATTGTTTTTGCATTCCTGATGTTAAATTCCCCACTGCATGTTCCCTTCCCATTACTTGTCGCTTATTTTCTTTAATTGCTGTTATTTCTACTAACATGATTATACATGTCCAGGTTTATATGGGGTGTCCTGTCCTAGACTCGTCACTACTTTACCGAGGTTAGGTTCGACACTTACCAGTACATGGGGTCGATTGTACTGATACTGCACTCTGCACTTCCTGTGCAGATCCATGTTTAGGACTGAGTTGAGTTCGGGTTAGAGTTGACAATTCCGCACGGAGATACAAGGTAGATCTGCTGACTTCCGCAGATTCCTGGAGTCTCTTCATTATTATTCAGTTGTTGCTTTATTCAGTTCAAACAGTTTTATATTTTCTTTCAGCCAAATACTTGTAGAAATTCTTAGTAGTTTGTGAATTATGACTCCAAATCCTAGGTAGCTAGAGATTGGTATTATTTCGGCAATATAACATTCCATTTCATTTATTACTTTTGGTATTGTATGATTGATGGTAGTAACATTTTGTATATGTTTTAATTATTTGAAATGTCATAATCCGCTAATGTTGGCTTGCCTAGAAATAATAGCGTTAGGCGCTATCATGACCCGTTGGGAGGGGGGAGAATTCGGGTCGTGACAAATTGGTATCAGAGACTAGGTTTCCTAGGTCTCACAATTCACAAACAAGCTTAGTGTCTGAGGGATTGGTACGGAGACGTCTATACTTATCTCTCAGAGGCTTTAAAGTTCGGAACAATTTCACTTCTATTCAACTCTTTCGTGCGATTCTTGTTATCCCAATACTGATTGAACTCTTTTATTCTTATCTCTCGCAGATGGCGAGAACACATACCTCTTCTTCCGCTGACCAGCAACTGGATCCTCCAGCAACTAGATACTCCAGCAGCAACCGCTCCTACAAGGAGCAGAGGCCGAGGCCGTGTCAGAGGCCGAGGCAGGGGCAGGACTCAGCCTAGTGCTCAGGCAGCAGCTCCAGCTGCGAAGCCCTAGATGGAGCTTGATGAGAGGTCTCCAGCTCAGACCATTTCGGCGAGACCAGCTCAGGTCCCAGAGGGGTTTTTTGCCACCCTAGTGCTTCAGGATGCCCTGGTCCGACTAGTGGGCCTTATGGAGAGTGTAGCTTCAGGATGCCCTAGTCCGACAAGCAAAAGGATCTCAATTTGAGGAAGAGGAGATGGTTGGAACTATTGAAAGACTATGATGTCACTATATTGTACCATCCGGGGAAGGCCAATGTGGTGGACGATGCATTGAGTAGGAAGGCAGTGAGTATGGGCAGCCTTGTGTTCATTCCAGTTGGTGAGAGGCCGCTAGCTTCAGACATTCAGACTTTGGCTAATCAGTTTGTGAGGTTAGACATTTCAGAACCCAGTCGTGTTCTAGCTTGTACAGTCGCTCGGTTTTCCTTATTCGAGTGTATCAGAGATCGGCAGGATGATGACCTGCACTTGATGGTCCTTAGGGACAAGGTTTGGCACGGTGGTTCCAAGAAGGTTATAGTTGGAGATGACGGTGTTATGAGAATGCAGGGTCGAGTATGTGTGCCCAATGTTGATGGGCTTCGTAAGTTGATCCTTGAGGAGTCTCACAGTTCTAATATTCTATTCACCCGGGTGCTTCCAAGATGTACCAGGACTTGCGGCAGCATTATTGGCGGCGAAGGATGAAGAAGGATATTGTTGCTTATGTGGCTCGCTGCTTGAATTTTCAACAGGTGAAGTATGAGCATCAGAGACCCGGTGGTTTTCTCCAGCGGATAGAGATTCCTGAGTGGAAGTGGGAACGTATCACTATGGACTTCGTTGTTGGACTCCCACGGACTCAGAGAAAGTTCGACGCCATTTGGGTTATTGTGGATAGGCTGACTAAATCAGCACATTTCATTCCAGTGGCAAGTACTTATACCTCGCGGCGGTTGGAAGAAATATATATTCGAGAGATTTTTCTCCTCCACGGTGTGCCCGTGTCTATCATTTCTGATCGGGGTACGTAGTTTACCTCGCACTTTTTGAGGGCAGTTCAACGTGAGTTGGGTACACGAGTTTAGTTGACCACAACATTTCATCCTCAGACGGATGGGCAGTCTGAGCGTACTATTCAGAACTTTAGGAAGATGCTCCGCGCCTGTGTTATTGACTTTGGAGGTTCTTGGTATCAGTTCTTTTCGTTAGCAGAGTTTGCCTACAATAACAGCTACCAATCGAGCATTCAGATGTATCCCTACGAGGCATTATATGGTTGACGGTGCAGATCGCAAGTTAGATGGTTTGAGCCGGGAGAGGCTCAGTTATTGGGAACAGACTTAGTTCAGGAGCCCTTGGAAAAGGTCAAGATTATACAAGATCGACCTCGTACAGCTCAGTCAAGGCAAACGAGTTATGCCGACCGTAAGGTTCGTGATGTAGAATTCATGGTCGGAGAGAGGGTATTACTCCAGGTATCACCCATGAAGGGTGTTATGAGATTTGGGAAGAAGGGAAAGTTGAGCCCTAGGTATATCGGGCCATTTGAGATTCTCGAGAGAGTGGGGGAGGTAGTGTCACGACCCCAAATCCTAACCGGCTGTGATGGCACCTATCATGGAACTAGGCTAGCCGACTACCGCATGTTCGCAATTTCTTTTGAAAATCCCATTCAAGTTTCAAGCATTTCATAAAAATATATAGAAAATTACTTAATATAATAGGCCAATTATATACAGTACTACCATCCCCAAAATCGGGAGCCAACATGTCATGAGCATCTAAGGAAATAAGCCAAAATAACTATTATAATACAAAACCTTCGAATCAAAGCTAAACACATCAAGAAGGGAAAACAGAGATGCTGCAAATGCTGAACAGCTACCTCTACATCCCACAAATCTGGCTCCGCTGCGGAATAAAGACTAATGCTCGATTCTGCTCTTGAATCTGCACACAGAGGTGCAGGGAGTAATGTGAGTACGCCAACTCACTAGATGAAAATAAATCAAGTCTAAGTATCAAGGAAACTCATAAAAATCAATGTCATCAAGTCACAATATACACAACCTTACTTTCCGATAGTATAACATAGATATACGAAATCATCATGCCTTAAAAATCAACTTCATAAAGAAAGTCCTTTAAAGAATGCACATTTTTAACAACTTTAAAACAAAGTATTTGGTATGCAAATGAATGTAGTAAAATCATAGTAGCCCCTCGGGCAAAACATGTTTCATAACCAGCCCCTCGGGCATGCCTCACAATCACTCAGCACCTCACAGTCACTCGAGCCTCCCAATCACTCGTCACTCGCACTCGGTGCCCTCACTGGGGGTGTGTATAGACTCCAGAGGGGCTCCTTCAGCCCAAGAGCTAATATCACTCAGCACCTCACCATCACTCTTGGCCCTCAGCCACACTCGGTGGAACCACTCAAAAAGCCCCTCAGGCGAATTAGTAAAATATGGTACTCGACCCGAAAACAGCATTTTCCATGCCCATGTAGTGTAAATCAGGCTAAGTTTCAATAAAAACAATATGCACAATGATGCTGAGTAAAATCATCAACAAATAGTGAGGAAAACCGCAGTAAAAGCCCTCAAAGGGTCTAAACAGATCGGCACGAGGCCCCAAACACGGCTTATAGCCCAAATATTTCACAAATCTTTAGAACATAATTTAACATAAGGTTTTGAGTAAAATATGCAACTCATTAGTTTTCGCGGAGAGGAACTAGTCCAATCCAAAAATCAGTACGCACCACATACTCGTAATCCGACATGTGCGCCATTCCAAAATCAGTAAGAAAATATGTAGTCTGGGGTTTCATACCCTCAAGACAAGATTTATAACCATTACTTACCTCTACCGGGCCACGACACTAGTCCCCAATGCTCTTGCCCCTCGAATTGGCCCCCGATAGCTCCGAATCTAGCCAAAACCAGTTTAACATCATCAATATATAACCAAGGAACACGACCCGATCAAAAACTATCAAATTACACAAAAATCTCGAAATTCGGCCAAACCCGAGCCCTAGGCCCACGTCTCGGAACTCGATAATTTTTACATCACTAGAACCCTCGTCCTCCCACGATTCTACTCATACTAAAATCATCAAAATCGGATCATAATTGCCTATCCAAAACCTCAAAAGAATTTCCAATTCTCCACCCCCTTCTTCCCTACCTTTTCCTACTCAAATCCTTAAATTTTCAAGCCTAATCCGAACAAAATAGCATAGGAACGATGTTAGCAACCAAATAACTTACCTTTGCTGAAGAATCTTGAGTTTCCCTCTCTAAATCGCCTTCAATGGACTCCTCTCGCATGCAAAATGATGAAAAATAAGGAATTCTCGCGGAGGGTCCTTTTTATATTGTTTCTGCCTAGTCATTTACGCTCCTGCGGACAATTAGCCGCACCTGCGGACCCGCACCTGCGTTCCCAGGTGTGCACCTGCAAAAACTCACTTAACGAGCCAATCTCGCGCCTGCGACCATTTCTCCGCACCTGCGACTTCGCAGGTGAGATGCTCTTTCCGCACCAGCGACATCGCAGGTGCGACAAACTCCTCGCACTCGCGGACCACTCCCCACTCAACCAAAACTCGCACCTGCGAAGCCTAGTCCGCTCCTGTGGAACCGCACCTGCGGCTCCCTTTCTGCAGGTTCGAAAACACCAGCAACAACAAATTTACCAAAGTCACTCCAAACTTCCCGTCAACCATCCGAAATCAATCTCGAGCCCCTCGGGGCCCCAACCAAACATACCAACACACCCCATAGCGTTATTCCAACTTAGTCGAGCCTTCGAAACACCAAAAACAACATGAAAACACCAAGTTTACATCAAATCAAGCCTATGAACTTTGAAACTTCCAAGTTTTGCCAACTACGCCGAAACAATCCAAAACACCTCTGATTGACCTGAAATTTTGCAGACATAACATAAATGACATTACGAATCTACTCCTAATTCCAGAATTCTATTCCGACCCCGATAGCCTATTTTCCACTGCCGATCGGAAATCGCCAAAAATTAACTTTCGCCAATTCAATCCTAATTCTACACCGGACATCACAAAAATATTCTGAACACACTCCTAAGTCCCAAATCACCTAATGAAGCTATCCGAGCCATAAAATTTGCATTTCGAGGTCGTTTACCAATAAGTCAACTCTTAGTTGACTTTCTCAACTATTAGGTTACTTTAAAAGGCTAAATGCCTAAACTCTCACCATAAATGCCTAAACTCTCACCAACTGATCCAACACATCAAAACAGGATAGAGACATATAACAAATGCAGAAATAGGGGAAACGGGGTAATTCTCACGGAATGACCGATCGGGTCGTTTCATCCTCCCCCTCTTAAACATACGTTCGTCCTCGAACGGGTCTAGAAACATACCTGGAGCCTCGAATAAGTGAGGATATCTGCCCCGCATATCCCGCTCGATCTCCCAGGTGGCATCCTCCACCAGCTGCCCTCTCCACTGAACCTTCACTGAAACTATATCTTTAGACCTCAGCTTCCTGACCTGTCGACCCAAAATAGCCACTGGCTCCTCCTCATATGACATATCACCCTCGAGCTGAACCGTGCTGAAGTCCAAAACATGGAAAGGGTCGCCAACATACTTTCCGAGCATCGAAAAATGGAATACTGGATGAATACTCGATAAACTGGGAGGCATAACAAGCCTATAAGCCACCTCCCCAACCCTCTGATGTACCTTAAATGGCCCATTGAACCTGGGACTCAGCTTCCCTCTCTTCCCGAATCTCATAACACCCTTCATGGGTGACACCTTCAGCAACACCTTATCCCCAACCATGAAAGACACGTCTCGGACCTTCCGATCTGCATAACTCTTCTGCCTAGATTGCGCCGTGCGAAGCCGCTCCTGAATCAACTTCGCCTTACTCAAAGCATCCTGAACCAAGTCTGTGCCCAATAGCCTAGCCTCGCCTGGCTCAAACTAACCAACCGGAGATCTACGCCTCCTACCATACAAAGCCTCATACGGAGCCATCTGAATACTCGACTGATATCTGTTATTATATGCAAATTCCGCTAGTGGTAGAAACTGATCCCATGAACCACCAAAGTCAATCACACAAGCACGCAACATATCCTCCAGAATCTGAACGGTATGCTCCGACTGATCGTCGNTGAACTGAGTGCCTCTGTCGGAAATGATAGAAACTGGAACCCCATGCAATCGGACAATCTCCCTGATATAAATCTCAGCTAACCTCTCCGACGAATACACAGTACCAACAAGAATGAAGTGCGTGAACTTGGTCAGCGGATCCACAATAACCCATATAGCATCAAACCTCCTCGAAGTCTGTGGGAGTCCAACTACAAAGTCCATGGTGATCCGCTCCCACTTCCACTCCGGAATATCAAACCTCTGGAGCAATCCACCAGGTCTCTGGTGCTCATACTTGACCTGTTGACAGTTGAGACACCGAGCCACAAACTCCACAACATCCCTCTTCATTCTCCTCCACCAATAATGCTTCCTCAAATCCTGATACATCTTTGCGGCACCCGGACAGATGGAATACCGCGAACTATGAGCCTCTGCTAGAATCAAATCTCGAAGCCCATCTACATTGGGTACGCAAATCCGGCCCTGCATCCTCATGACCCCATAATCACCAATAACCACATCCCTGGCATCACCGTGACGGACCCTGTCCTGAAGAACAAGCAAATGTGGATCATCATATTGTCGTGCTCTAATCTGATCGTAAAGAGAAGACCTGGAGGCTACACAAGCCAACACCCGCGTAGGCTCTGATAGATCCAATCTCACCAAATGACCTGCTAAGGCCTGAACATCAAGAGCTAATGGCTGCTCTGCTACTGGAAGGTAAGCTAAACTCCCAAACCCTCTGCTCTGTGACTCAAGGCATCGGCCACTACATTGGCCTTCCCCGGATGATATAAGATAGTCAGGTCATAATCTTTGAGGAGCTCTAACCATCTCCTCTAACACAAATTCAAGTCCTTCTGCCTCAGCAGATACTACAAACTGCGGTGATCAGCGAAAATCTCACACTGCACTCCATACAAATAATGCCGCCAAATCTTCAAAAGCATGAACAATGGCAGCTAACGCAATATCGTGCACTGGATAATTCTTCTCGTGCACCTTCAACTGTCTGGACGCATAGGCAATCACCCTACCGTCCTGCATCAATACCGCTCCCAAGCCAACTCTAGAAGCATCACAATAAACTGTGTAAGAACCCGAACCAGCAGGCAAAACTAGTACTGGAGCTGTAGTCAATGCTGACTTGAGCTTCTGAAAGCTCTCCTCACACTCATCAGACCATCTGAATAGAGCACCCTTATGGGTCAATCTACAGCTGAGGACGGTCTGGGCCAACTCTGCACCACCTCTATCTTCTTTGGATCAACCTGGATCCCCTCACTAGACACCACGTGCCCCAAGAAAGCTACCGAACCAAGCCAAAACTCACACTTGGAGAATTTTGCATAAAGCTTCTCCTCCCTCAACCTCTGCAACACAACTCTCAAATGCTGAGCATGCTCTTCCTGGCTACGAGAATAAACCAGGATGTCATCTATGAACACAATGACGAAGGAATCAAGATAAGGCTGAAACACGCTGTTCATCAATTGCATGAACGCAGCTGGGGCATTAGTCAGCCCAAACAACATAACCAAGAACTCATAATGACCAGATCTGGTCCTGAAAGCAGTCTTCGGAATATCAAAATCTTGAATCCTCAACTGATGATACCCAGATCTCCAATCAATCTTGGAAAACACTCTGGCTCCCTGAAGCTGGTCAAACAAATCATCAATGTGGGGCAAGGGATACCGGTTCTTCACCGTAACCCTATTCAACCGCCGATAGTCAATACACATACGCATGGACCCATCCTTCTTCTTTACGAACAACACCGGTACGAACAACACCGGTGCACCCTAAGGTGACACATTAGGCCGAATGAACCCCTTATCCAGGAGCTCCTAAAGCTGCTCCTTCAATTCCTTTAGCTCCGCTGGTGCCATACGATATGGTGAAACAGAAATAGGCTGAGTGCCTGGCACCAGGTCAATACCAAAATCAATATCCCTGTCAGGTGGCATGCCTGGTAGGTCTGCAGGAAACACATACGGAAAGTCACGGACCACAGGAACTGAATCAATAGCGGGAGTCTCACCACCGACATCCCTCACAAAGGCCAAATAAGATAAACACCCTTTCTCAACCATGCGTTGAGCCTTCAGGTAAGAAATCACCATGCTAGGCATATACTCGGAAGAACCTCTCCACTCAACCCTCGGACACCCCGGCATAGCTAAGGTCACAGTCTTAGCGTGACAATCAAGAACTGCATGGCACGGAGATAACCAATCCATGCTCAATATCACGTCAAAATCAACCATGCTGAGTAATAGTAGGTCCACTCGGGTCTCCAGACCCCCAATAGATATAATGCACGACCGATACACACGGTCCACAACAACGGTATCGCCCACCGGAGTCGACACATGAATAAACGTGACTAGAAACTCACGGGGCACATCCAGAAAACCACAAAATATGAAGAAACATAGGAATATGTGGAACCAGGGTCAAATAAAGCCATGTCATCTCGGCAACAGACTGAAACAATATCTGCAATCATGGCATCTGAGGCCATAGCATCCAGCCTGGCTGGAAATGCATACATGCGAGCCTGACCTCCCCTTGCTCGACTTCCCCCTCTAGGGCGACCTCTGGCTGACTGACCACCACCCCTGGCTACGTGGGCGGGTGGTAAAGTGACTGGAGCTGAAGTCGAGGGCTGGCCCCTCTACTGAGAAGATCCACCGGAACGGTGGGGACACTGCCTCCACCCGTGCCCAAACTCTCCACACTCAAAACAACTCCCTAGAGCTGGAGGCGGGGACTGATAGAAACCCCTAGCACCTGTACGACCACTGGAAGACTCATGTAGAGAAGAACCCTGAACTAGAGGTGCTCGAGCTGGACTCTGACCTGGGAGGGCACCAAATGAAGTACGGCCTGACTGAGAACCACGATGACCCTGCCCCAAAGATGCACCACTATATGTTGGGTGGCCTGACTGAGGAGGCCTGAATGAACGGCCCCTACCCTGCTGAAATTATCCCCTGAAGGGAGAACCACTGGAACTTCCCGAACCACGAGGCCTCTTGGCCTCCCCCTCCTCCCGCTCCTGGCAGCGAACAGACTCAATATTTTGAACTATGTCAACAACCTGCTCGAATGAAGCACCGGATACTCTTTCCCGAGTCATAAACAACCGAAGCTGATAAGAAAGACCATCTACAAACCTCCTCACCCTCTCCCTATCAGTAAGGATAATCTCATAAGCATGCCTATCCAACTCGGAGAACCTCATCTCGTACTGAGTAACTGATAACTCTCCTTGGCGCAGCTCCTCAAACTGCCTGCGTTGCTCCTCTCTGTGGGACTGAGGAACATACTTCTCCAAAAAGATCGTGGAGAACTGCTGCCAGGTAAGAGGTGCAGAACCAACCAGTCTACGCCTCTCGAAAGACTCCCACTAGGTAAAGGCAGCACCCGTAAACTGAAATGTAACAAATGAGACCCCACTGGTCTCCAAAATACCTGCGGTTCGCAGTATCCTCTCGAACTTATCCAAAAATCCCTGGGCATCCTCGCACTCTGTACCTCTGAAAGTCGGAGGCTGAAGTCTGCTGAATCTCTCCAACCTGTGATGCTCCTCCTCAGGCATAGCAGGGACCACAAAATCCTAAACCAGAGCAACTGGCTGAGTTGGGGCTGCTCCCGATGCCTGAATACCTTGTGCAGCCTGCTCAGGTGCCCGGGCAGCTGGAGTTTGATTACCTCCCCCGGCCTGAGCTGTGGTGGCAGAAGAAGACATGGCAACTGCCTGAACCAAACTGGTGCATACTAACAATATCTGAGACAGGGCCTCTTGAAGACCCGGAATAACCATAGGCACTGCTGGTGCCTGAGCCTGTCCCGTTGGGACACCATCGGCGGGAACCTGATCATGATCATTAAGGGGATCCTGAGGTACTACCCCGGCTGCTGCGCGGGCTGGCCCCTACCTCTACCACAGCCTCGACCGCGGCCTCAACCTCTCGCTGGTTTAGCCGGTGACTGGTCACTCTGATCGGTATGGCGTGTCCTTACCATCTATGAGAGAATGAAAAAACGTCAGTTCAGATTTCAAGAATCAATAGATCAGCACGAAAGAGTTCAAGAAAGATAGAAATGTTTCCTAAAAGTTTGGCAGCCTCTCGAAGATAAGTACAGACGTTTCCGTACCGATCCGCAAGACTCTACTAAACTTGCTCATGACCGTTGAGTCCTATGTAACCTAGGGCTTTGATACCAAACTGTCACGACCCCAAATCCTAATGGGTCGTGATGGCGCCTATCGTGGAACTAGGATAGCCGACTACCTCATGTTCGCAATTTCTTTTGAAAATCCCATTCAAGTTTCAAGCATTTCATAAAAATATACAGAAAATTACTTAATATAATAGGCCAATTATATACAGTACTGCCATCCCTAAAACCCGGAGCCAACATGTCATGAGCATCTAAGTAAATAAGACAAAATAACTATTATAATACAAACCCTTCAAATCAAAGCTAAATACATCAATAAGGGAAAACAAAGAAGCTGCGAACGCTGAACAGCTACCTCTATATCCCACAAATCCGGCTCTGCTGCGGAATAAAGACTAATGCTCGATATCTGCTCCTGAATCTGCACGCAGAGGTGCAGGGAGTAATGTGAGTACGCCAACTCAGTAGTAATGAAACTAAATCAAGTCTAAGTAGCAAGGAAACACATAAAAATCAATGCCATCAAGTCACAATATACACAGCCTTACTTTCCGATAGTATAACATAGATATACGAAATCATCATGCCTTAAAAATCAACCTCATAAAGAAAGTCCTTTAAAGAATGCACATTTTTAACAACTTTAGATCAAAGGATTTGGTATGCAAATGAATGTAGTAAAATCATAGTAGCCCCTTGGGCAAAACATGTTTCATAACCAGCCCCTCAGGCATGCCTCACAATCCCTCAGCACCTCACAATCACTCAGCACTTCACAGTCACTCAAGCCTCCCAATCACTCGTCACTCGCACTCGGTGTGCTCACTGGGGGTGTGTACAGACTCCAGGGGGGCTCCTTCAGCCCAAGCACTAATATCACTCAGCACCTCACCATCACTCTTGGCCCTCGGCCACACTCGGTGGAAACACTCGAAAAGCCCCTCGGGAAAATTAGTAAAACAAGGTACTCGACCCGAAAACATCATTTTTCATGCTCATGTAGTGTAAATCAGGCTGAGTTTCAATAAAAACAATATGCACAATGATGCTGAGTAAAATCATCAACAAATAGTGAGGAAAACCGCAGTAAAAGCCCTCAAAGAGTCTAAACAGATCGGCACGAGGCCCCAAACACGGCTTATAGCCCAAATATTTCACAAATCTTTAGAACATAATTTAACATAAGGTTTTGAGTAAAATATGCAACTCATTAGTTGTCGCGGAGAGGACCTAGTACAATCCAAAAATCAGTACGCGCAACATACTCGTCATCCGACATGTACGCCATTCCAAAATTAGTAAGAAAATATGTAGTCCGGGATTCCATACCCTCGGGACAAGATTTATAACCATTACTTACCTCTACCAGACCGCGACACTAGTCCGCAATGCTCTTTCCCCTCGAATTGGCCCCCGATAGCTCCAAATCTAGCCAAAACCATTTTAACATCATCAATACATAACCAAGGAACACAACCCGATCAAAAACTATCAGATTACACAAAAATCTCGAAATTCGGTCAAACCTGAGCTCCGAGCCCTCATCTCAGAACTCGATAATTTTTACATCACTAGAACCCTCGTCCTCCCACGTTTCTACTCATACCAAAATCATCAAAATCGGATCACAATTGCCTATCCAAAACCTCAAAAGAATTTCTAATTCTCCACCCCCTTCTTCCCAACCTTTTCCTACTCAAATCCTTAAATTTTCAAGCCTAATCCAAACAAAATAGCATAGGAACGATGTTAGCAACCAAAGAACTTACCTTTGCTGAAGAATCTTGAGTTTCCCTCTCTAAATCGCCTTCAATGGACTCCTCCGCATGCAAAATGATGAAAAATAAGGAATTCTCGCGGAGGGTCCTTTTTATACTGTTTCTGCCCACTCATTTCCGCTCCTCCGGAAAATTAGCCGCACCTGCGGTACCAGGTGCGCACCTGCGAAAACTCACTTAACGGGCCAATCCCGCGCCTGCGACCATTTCTCCGCACCTATGGCTTCGCAGGTGCGATGCTCCTTCCGCACTAGTGACATCGCAGGTGCGACAAACTCCTCGCACCTGCGGACCACTCCCCACTCAACCAAAACTCGCACCTGCAGATTCCATTCCGCTCCTGTGGAACCACATTTGCGGCTCCCTTTCCACCGGTGCGAAAACACCAGCAACAGCAAATTTACCAAAGTCACTCCAAACTTCCCGTCAACCATCCGAAATCAATCTCGAGCCCTTGGGGGCCCCAACTAAACATACCAACACATCCCATAGTATTATTCCAACTTATTCGAGTCTTAGAAACACCAAAAACAACACGAAAACACCAAGTTTACATCAAATTCAAGCCTATGAACTTTGAAACTTCCAAGTTTCGCCAACTACGCCGAAACCATCCAAAACACCTCCGATTGACCTGAAATTTTGCAGACATAACCAAAATAACATTACGAACCTGGTCCCACTTCCAGAATTCCATTCCGACCCTGATAGCCTATTTTCCACTGCCGACCCAAAATCGCCAAAAACTAACTTTCGCCAATTCAAGCCTAATTCTACACCGGACATCACAAAAATATTCTGAACACACTCCTAAGTCCCAAATTACCTAACGAAGCTATCCGAGCCATAAAATCCGCATTCCGAGGTCGTTTATCAATAAGTCAACTCTCAGTTGACTTTCTCAACTATTAGGCTACTTTAAAAGGCTAAATGCCTAAACTCTCACCATAACCACTCTGAACCCAAACCAACTGATCCAACATATCAAAACAAGATAGCAACATATAACAAATGCAGAAATAGAAGAAACAGGATAATTCTCACGGAACGACCGGTTGGGTCATTACAGGTAGCTAATAGACTTGCGTTTCCTCCAGGGTTATCCTCAGTTCATCTGGTATTCCATGTATCTATGCTCTGAAAATATCATGGTGACCCGTCTCACGTGTTAGATTTCAGCTTTGTCTAATTGGACAAGGATTTGACTTATGAGGAGGAGTCGGTAGCCATCATACACTGGCATGTTCGTCAGTTGAGGTCAAAGAGTTACCCTTCAGTTCGAGTGCAGTGGAGAGGTCAGCCTATTGAGGCAGCTACTTGGGATTCTGATTCGGACATGCGGAGTATATATTCTCACTTATTCGCCATTTCAGGTACTTTTCTATGTCTGTTCGAGGACGAACGATTATTTTAGAGGTGGAGATTGTGATGACCCAAAGGTTCATCTTACGAATTAAGACTCTATTCCGGGCTCGTTAGTCTTAAAAATATTATTTTTATTCACCTCGATTTGCATGCGCAATCCAGGTGTGAATCCGGAAAGTTTTATGTGAAAATATTTAAAATAATAATTTTTGAGAGTTAAAGTTGATTTTTAGTTGACTTTGGTCAACGTTTTGAGAAAATGGACTCAGACCCATGTTCCGACGATCCTGGGAGGTCCGTAGTAAAATATGGGACTTGGGCGTATGCCCGGAATCAAATTTCGAGGTCCCTAGCTCCAGAAATGAATTTTTGATGAAAATCGTTAGACTGAAATTTAACGGGATTAAAGAAAGTGATCAATGTGTGAACTCATTGATATCGGGCCCGTATTTTGATTCCATAGCACAGTACAATTTTATTATAATATTTAAGTCATATCTGTGAAGTTTGGTGAGAATCGGAGTTGATTTGACGTGATTCGGACGTCCGGTTGAGAAGATAGTAATTTTGAAGTGTTCTTGGGAAAATCATGAGTTTTGATGCTAAATTCATAATTTGAGGTGTTATTTTAATGATTTGATCGCACGATCAAGTCCGTATGATGTTTTTAGACTTGCGTGCATGTTTAGTTTGGAGCCCCTAGGGCTCGGGTGAGTTTCGGATAGGCCACGTAGTGTTTAGGACTTAGGAAAAACTTTGCTGGTGTGAGCTACCTGTTATAGGCCTCTGATCTCGCAAATGCGAGATCAAGCTTCGCAAATGCGAGCAAGCGAGACTTTATTCGCTATTTTGAAGGGGGTCTGGGAAGGCTAGGTTTGCAAATGTGAACATGCAACCGCAATTGCGATGGCCCCAGGTGTCACAAATGTGACATACACTTCACATTTGCGAAGTCAACAGGGAAGTGAGGGACCTCACATTTGCGAGCTTCGCAATTGTGAAGCACGGGTCGCAAATGCGACATCCGCAGCTTGGTAAAAAGGACTTAGACGGGATTTTCACCCATTCTTCAATTCTTTCAAACCATATACCTCCATAGGTGATTTTCCAAAGACCAAAACTTCTCCAAATCATAGGTAAGTGATTCCTAACTAATTTCTTTCAATCTCTTACACCTTTTAACAAGATTTCAACCTAGAATCTAGAATTTTCATGGTAGAATTAGGTTTGAGTAGAACTTAGAAATTTCAGAATTTGGGGATTTAAACCTCGAATAGAGGTCGGATTCCAAAACCAATTCTATATCCTGGCTCAGGGAGAATGGGTAAATGGATTTTCGTCCGAACCTCGAGATCCAACCAAGCGAGCCCAGGGTCTATTTTTGGGTTTTATTGGGAAAACTTAGGAAAATCATAATTGTGCACTAAAGTTAGTTCATTTAGCAATAATTAATGATATTCAACTGATTATGATTAGATACGAGTGGGTTGGAAGCGAATTCTAAAGGAAAAGTTGTGCTTGAGCAGCGAGTGGCCTGTGAAATCGAGGTAAGTGTTGTGTCTAACCTTAGCTTGAGGGAATAGGTATTGTGTGACTACTTGCTACTTGTTTTGTTGCTAAATACGATGTATAGGTGAGGTGACAAGTACCTATATGTTGTGTTCACGTCATAATATACGAGTGAAAGTTAATTCATGTTATTCTTGTTGTCTTAAAGCCTATCATCTATGATTATTGTTGTTAGTGAAATGTTGGAAATTTGTATCTTGTTCCACCGAGATGTATAACATTGTGAATATTGAGTTGATATTGAAATGCAATGGTGATAGAAACTATGATGAAATACTGTTTTCTTGTGAAATTCCTCTTTATACGTTGTTAAAAATTCTTTGAGTGGTGAGGAAGAGTGTAAAAGCACGAAGGGTGATGCGGTACATAATTTATTTATATTGTGAAGAAGAGTGTAAAGTACGAAGGGTGATGTCGTGCATAATTTATTCATATTGTGAGGAAGAGTGTAAAGCACGAAGGGTGATGCAGTGTATAATTTATCTATATTGTGAGGTTGAGAGTAAAAGCACGAAGAGTGATGTCGTGCATTCTTATTTATAATCAGGTGAGATGAGGGTAAAAGCACGAAGGGTGATGTCGTGCAAGTTTCCTTTCTATTTTAATTCCTTAAATTGTTATTGATCACTGTCTATTTTTGTCTTATTGTTTTCTCACTCCTGATGTTAAATTCCCCACTGCATGTTCCCTTCCCATTACTTGTTATTTATTTTCTTTAATTTCTGTTATTTCTACTAGCATGATTATACATGTCCAGGTTTATATGGGGTGTCCTGTCCTAGCCTAGTCATTACTTCGCCGAGGTTAGAATCGACACTTACCAGTACATGGGTTCGGTTGTACTGATAATGTACTCTGCACTTCTTGTGCAGATCCAGGTTTAGGACCGAGTTGAGTTCGGGTTAGAGCTGACACTTCCACACGGAGACACGAGGTAGATCTGCTGACGTCCGCAGATTCCTGGAGTCTCTTCATTATTATTCAGTTGTTGTTTTATTAGTTCAAAACAATTTTATATTTTCTTTCAGCCAAATACTTGTAGAAAATCTTAGTAGTTCGTGAATTATGACTCCAAATCCTAGGTAGCTAGAGATTGGTATTATTTCGGCAGTATAACATTCTATTTCATTTATTACTTTTGGTATTGTATGATGGATGGTAGTAACATTTCGTATATGTTTTAATTATTTTAAATGTTGTAATCAGCTAATGTTGGCTTGCCTAGTAATAATAGCGTTAGGCACCATCACAGCCCCTTGGGGGGGAATTCGGGTCGTGAAAGGTATGTCTCCATATCGGTTAGTGTTCGGGAAAGCTTGTCACCTACGGTGGAACTTGAGCACAAGGATATGTGGGAATTGAAGAAGCTTAATCTTGAATGGGGTGTCGCCGCCAACTTAAGGGGTGGCACAATTGATTGAGCTTGATGAATTTCAGTTCCATGCATATTCAAGTTTGTTCGTATACAAGGACAAGATGAAGTATCTCCATGACAAGTACATCCGGAACAAGGAGTTCGAAGAAGGTGATCTTGTGCTATTGTTCAATTCTCGGTAGCAGATGTTTTTGGGAAAGTTGAAGTCCAAGTGGAGTGTTCCATTTGAGGTTGTGCATGTGACACCCTTCGGTGCATTAGACTGGAAGAACAAAAATGATGAAGTGCTTCGAGTCAATGGTCATCGGTTGAAACATTATCTTGGAAAGGTTGATGATGGCCACATTGTGGTGTTGATTCACTTCAAATGATTGACGGTAACATACGTCGTGCTGTGACGTTAAATCAGGTGCTTCTTGGGAGGCAACCCATGTTTCTTTTCATTTTTTATTTTCTTTCTTTTTAGATAGGTTTTGTATTGAGCTAACTGGTTTTGAAGTGAATTGCAGGAATAAGTGTGCATTGCATGAACTGTGATTGAAAAATTGGCCAAGTGCTGAAAAAGTGCGGACCGCATAAAAATTGTGTCGACCGCACAATAATGATTGCAACCGCAGAGAAAACTTTGTGGCCGCACAATTCTTTGTGCGGCCGCACAACTGGAGACCTAAATATGTGAACTCTCTGAAGTTTCGAGTTGCAGAGAATAGGCCAATATGCAGCCGCACAAAAAAATTTGCGGACCGCACAAATCTCTGCGGCCGCACTCACTTTTGTCTGTACCGCAGAATCATAGCCAAGGTCCAGGTAAAGAGCGCGGACCGCACTCAAAATGTGTGACCGCACTCAGCTCACTTTTTGATCGACTTGGTCAACCAATAAATATGGCTTTTGAACACTATTCACACTTTACGCTCTTTGAGCTTTGAGCCCTAAGAAAACACTGTAGACTGAAAAACACTTCACAATCCACACTCACAATCAATTCATCAAGTCTAGATTCTCACCTTCATTCCTTCATCACTGGTATGTTCAATCCATGTTAGATTTTTGTCCATTTTTCTTAACTTTTGTTTTCTTTGATTAGTTTAGTTATTTTTAGGCCTAAAAATGTCAAATGTTCTTCATAAGTCCTTAAAACCATGTGGGTAGTTTCATGTATGTTCTTTGGGGACTAGGTAGGTCATTGATCATGTTTACTTGCAATTACCATACCCAATTTGTGAAAAATTACATGAACCCTAAAGTCACTGCCGTATGTGCTTAAATAGTGCGACCGCACACAAATTTGTGCGGCCGCAGTCCAGTTGATTAGGGCAACCTGTTCTTGAAAAGTGCGGACTGCACTCAAAATTGTGCGGTCTGTAGAAAAAATTGTGCGGCCGTAGAAAAACGTGTGCGACCGCACTTTTGAACTTCAAAGAACCAGTGTCTCAAGTTAGATTTGTTCGGCCACACTTACAGTTATGCGGTCCGCACTTCAGGGTGTGCGACCACACTTTAAAATTGTGTGGTCCGCACATGACAGTCTGCAACCGCACTCAAAATTGTGCGGTCTGCACTATCCTTTCTGTGATTTGTTATCCTGCAATTGTACTACAATTGTTTAACCTATTTTGAACTCCAACTGACTTATGTACCTTGTATTGCAGCCAGTGGTTAGATCACGTGGTAAAGGCTATACATCAAAAGTGAAAGGTGAATCCTCCCGAGGCAGAGGAGAAGGCACTCAACCACTAGGAGTGTAATCTAAGCCAATTGCCAAAAAGTTGACCACCTGGAGATGAAGGGCCACAAAGCCCTCAGAATCCAGTTCCTATGTCCCATCTAGGGAAGCCTTTGAGGGTCATTCAATGGAAGAACAACCTGAGACCTAGTCCCAAACACCCCAACCCATTGGGCGTTATCAATTGCACAACGAACCCTCAACTATAGCTAGTTCTTCTAAGGGTTCCGATGTTGGTAGCTAGGGTTTAGAGACCTTATCTACGCTGCTAGAGGACCACCAACACCATGGATTACAGCAGCAGTTCCTGTCCTCCTAGACACCCTCAACTTTGAAGCTAAAGGGTGGCAAACCTTTGTGTGCAGCCGTATTGAATGAGAACAATCTCCCACTTCCCCGAGCAGTTCTGGTGGCTTTTATTATGGCTGGGTACTCAATCAATGTGGGTTCCATCACGTCACAAATATCACATTAGTTGTCCGAAAAGGTGAAAGATCCTACCCTTATCCAAACACCATCACAAAGTATTTTAACGATGCAAAGGTGGAGCCGAGTCCATATGATACAAAAGTAAGGGCCAAGAAGCCCTTCTCATGGTACCACCTGCAAGGTGCTGACAATCAAAAGTTCAAGGGTAAAGCCACTACCACCGTTGGCCAATATGACGAGCCATCGGTGGTGGGTTCGGAGTCTGCTGCTGAGCCATCTACAGCTCTCATGCCTTCCACAGCAGTGATGCCTTCCACCTGGAATACCGACATGCCACCACCTTCATCTTCTAGGCCATCAGTTTCAGTACCAGTGCCAGCCTCATCCACTTATCCACTCACTGCGTTGCGAGTCTCCCCGACTTTGGCGAGCCTCAACAACTAGATGTAGACAGCCACTTCTAAGCTGTATGACATATCCTGTACTGTTGCAGCATAGTCCTCTATTCCAGCAACACCGCAGGTCCCTCTGTCAGTGGATGAAACATGGAAGAAGATTCTGGAATCAGAATACTATTATGGATACACTGGTGGCTCACAGGGGAGCTATTGAGGAGTTGGCCAAGCAGGTGAAGAAAATGAGGAAATCCCAGGCTTCAAAGGAATTAGTAGAGAGTTTGAGAAAGAAGGTGATAAAGCTAGAAACAGTGGGTGATTTTCCATTTGACCTACTGATAGAGACAGATCCATCATTACCAGCAGCATTATCAGTAGAGGCACCAGTTGTCCAGTCTGACGAGCCGGATCTTGCTGGCCCCACTACTGAGGAGATGCTTCAGATGCTCACCAACCATGTTGTCCCTCAGCCAGGTGATGATGGAATACAGTTGGAGGAAACCGAGGGTGGTGATGCTGCCAGTCACCTTGAGACCACATAGGGAGTATTCTTTTCTCTCTACCCTCATTTATTTTGATTTTGCTAAGCATTGAGGACAATGCTTTTTCCTATTCGGGGGGTGGTCTATTTTGATGACATTTGATTATATTGGTCTGCAATAACGATAATACTCTTTTTCTTTTATTTTTATTTTCTCCCTCATTATGTATATATTCATTCCTCTTGTATATATTCTATTCCCCTCAGTCTGTATATTCATTTGCCTTACTTTCAGTAGTTTATTTCATATCTTCTTCATCTTGTTTTCTTAATAGTATAGCTTCTTAGTTACTTTAATAGCATTCTTTTTATTTGTTAGCTTCTTTTTATGTTTAAGTGAAAAATAAGCCTTTGATTTTCTTAATGCCACGGTTTTTTCCAAAGGTGGGTCATCTGTGAACCGGGTGGCTCTTCCTAACGATGGATGGTGTGACAACCTTCTTAAGGGGTCCAATCAGTTTTTTGATGTTTAGGTAGAAACAAGTAGTATTAATGAATAAATAGGGTCAAGCATGCTTCACTTGGTACCAACACACTTAACTGCGCGCGTATGGTTAAAAATAAGTTTTTGGAAAGAAATAGCTCTAGTTAGTGACCTTGTGACTCGTGTGTTGACTTAGACAATCATCGGGTGGTTTAGTTGAACCATTAGTGATTTTCAATCTTGAATGCAGTTGTTGTGGGCTTTCGACTCTATTCTCTTTAACAATCCGGTTGTGTGAGAGGTGAGGTATTTTGTTACAAGTCCAAGTACCCGTGTGAATGGTCTAGAACTTTCCCCGAATGTGTTTCTAGGTGAAATTCTAAGCTAGCTTGGATTGAGAAGTGATTGTAGGCTTTCCTTGACCCATTTTGAAACCTTCCATGGCCCACCAATGATATCATCCTTAGTAAACCCTCTTGAGCCTAAAGTTTTTTTATTCGTTAACCACATTATAAGCTTTTACCCATTTTATAGAGACTCTCTCTTGGCACCCGAACTTTCTTTAGCACTCATGTGAAACAAATGGCAAAAACATAAGTTTGGGGGAGACACGAGGAGTTTAAAGATGGTATCAAGGCACAAAAATAGAAAAGAAATGAAAAAGAGGAAAGGCAAAAAAAAAGAAAGGAAGAACAACAGAAAAATACAAAAAGAAAGTGAATAATGTGAAAGGGTTGAAAAGATGCAAAAAAAAAAGAAGCAAAAGTACAAAGCATGGAGAGAAAAAGAAGGAAAGTATGAATAGCATGAACAAGGAAGAGTGATGTCAAGTATCTCTAATCCCCCTAAGGGAAAAGAAAATGACTCAAAGAGTCGGCAAAGTAAGAGCCAAAAAGACAAAATGAAGTGCTAAAGGAAAGATAAACCAATTCTATTCTGATATTTCCCCCTTAGTCCAAAAGCCTTCATGACATTCCAAAAAATCCCTACGTGATTTCAAGCAAAGCAAGTTTACATTAGTGGTGATCTACATGAGGGGCAAGCATATGGTACTTAGAGCCGGGATTGTGACATTCTTTTGAAAGTGATGAGCGAACCTTTCTCGATTCATTGGTCTGAGTGATATATTCTTGAGTTAGGTGAGCTTCCGAAAACTACAAGAGGAGGAGTTTGGGATCCACAACGACCTATATGAAAGTGCAAAATTCCTTGATGAATAAATTCAAATCTGGATGCTCAAGCGTCACATTAGAGCTATTCGTGCTTTAACATTCAAATCATAGGCTTGTTAATGATTCATGAGTGTGTGGGTAATTGTTGGTCCCAATTGATGTGTGTTTGATTCAACTTAGGCCAGCTGAAATAACCCTTTTTCTAGTGGAGGTGGGAATTGCCTTAATTGCTTGAGGACAAGCAAAAGCTTAAGTTTGAGGGAGTTGATAAGTAGGGATTTTGACTGCTTATTTTCTCTCTTTTGCTTACGTTTTAGCTCAAAAATGCTTAAAGGTATTCCTGAGAACTAATGAAATGTGCTTTCTTGCAAGAATATTGGAAAACGACCCAAAGAAATGAAAGTCAACTCAAGAAGGAGTAAAATCAGACCAAGAACCAAAGCAAGGCAAAAATGGACCAAAGTGAGGACCGCACAATATTGTGTGCGGCCCCAAACCCTGAAGAAGCACTGACAGATTTCCTTCACAAAGTGTGGACCGCACAGTTGTTGTGCGGCAGCAGAAGACAAGAATCAGAGAGTTGAGTTCTTGAGGCCTAAAGAAGTGCCGACCGCGCTATTGTTGTGCGGTCGCAAAATGCTCAAAGTGCATCCGCACTCATAAATGTGTGGTCCGCAGAAAGTGTCCGAGTCCAACCCAAGATCAAGAGTGCGGCCGCACTCAGAAATGTGTGGTCCGGACAATCAGAGGAAGTGTGGCCACACCCCAAATTTATGCGGTCGTAGAAAGCCATACTATCAGGACAGACTCAAAATGCGGACCACACACAAAATTATGCGGTCGCACAACCTCCGCAGGGGCAATTTTGTCAGATAATTTTAGCTGGGTATAAATAGATTTTTTTGTCATTTTTAGGTTAAGTTTTGTGCACCTGAGAATAGATAACCATTTTTCACTACTGTATTTGGTACCTTTGTACTCGTTTAACATTTTAAAATTAGATTTCTTTCCTTAATCATCTATTATAAATTTTATCTTAATTTCTTCTTCAAGTTCTTTATTTTCTATGAGTAGCTAAACTCTTAGCTAGGATTGTGACCCAACACTAGTATGGGTACTTAATTGATATTGATTTAGGGATTATTTATGATTGGATATATGATATTCAGCATAGTTCTTGTTTGAATTTGAGAATTGATGGTTGAAAATATTGATTCATGCCTAATTGACTTAGTCTCTACTTGAGAAAGTTAGACTAAGTCTAGGAAAACTTGGCTAACAAGAAATCTAGAGATAGTAAGACCCGACTTGAGCATTTATCACTTGTTTCGTGAAATACTCATTTGGACTTGAGAAAGCCAAATTTGGCAAAATCACTCAAACTACCGAGAGGGTATAGAGTTAATAATCGCGTGTGATTGCTATATTGTATCCCGATCAACCAAACATGCCCTAAAGCTCTAAATGTGTTAGGTAACCAACTAGGCGGAAGTTACCACCCTAGATATTTTATAACCTGAAAAACAACAAAACCAAAAACATTGTCTTTTAGCTTTACAAATTACTAGCATTAGCATACAAAATAGAAGTAGAAAAGAAACAACTGAATATGTGGAAGTGCAATCTTGGGAACGTCATACACTAGATTAGTTATATACCTAATCCCACACAAAGCTCTCTGTGGAATCGACCCCCACTCGCGTTGGGTATTTATAATTGCATCGACCACCTCACAATCTCAATTAGTGGGGTGAGTTTGGGCAACATCAGATACTCACAAGCTAGAAGGCTTCTAGGTTTTCTATCAAAGTTTTACGAAGGCGATTCCCCGCAAAGCTTGAACAACTATGTTGAAGGTACGTTCCTTGTTTAATATCCGTTGCATTGGCTCTGTATGTGTAATCGAATTTCAGCATGTGGTATCAGAGCCTACTTTAGTTGTGTTGTTCGGTATTTATTGCAGTTGGTTACGAATATATTTGAATTCTATGTATCTCTACCGGCAGATTGTTGTTTGCATGTCGTCTGTGGTATTTAAGAAAAACACATGTTTACCCTTAAAATATGATAGCAATTAAAATTTATATACGGTTTTAAGGATACGTGATTTCGCTTGGCACAAATTGAAAAATATGTAAATTGATATTAGAAATTGGTTGTAAATAAAAACAAAGCAAACCAATGTGATGTACAACTTTGGCTCTCGAGCTAGGTCGCCCTCAAACCAAATGAATATGCTATTGAAAATATGAACTGAGCAATAGAATATATTGAAAGCTTAAGATAAAAGTGTAATATATTGTTTTGATTAATGTTAATCTGATCCGTTTACAAATGATTCAAACCCCATTTATATAGTAGAGGAGTTTTACTTATGATACAATCTAAATACAGTAAGAAATCTCATGATTGGATAATTAATCGGGCTTGTCTAGATTCGTACCGAACTTTTCGCTGTGATCCTCGCCGGATCACGGATATTTTGGCTTACCGTTACTTGATTGGGTCAACCCCCTTCGATCTCACTCGATCTCGGTTCCACTCAGTCTCGGTCTTTGTTGAACATCGTCCTTGCTGGTCCTCGAATTAAGGGTTCAACAACCTGACTCCATATTGAGGCTCGATATAATACGAGGCCGAACCGTGGCCTATCATGATCCAACCCCGATTAGTCACTAGAAGGGTAGGCCCGTTCTGATCGTATATAGATAGTCCCCTCGTTTATCAGATATAAGATGATGAGAAATGACATGAATTCCCGAGCTTCATCTTTTCGAGTGATGACATCAACGATTAGTTTGACTGTGATGCAAGCAACGAAACGTCTCGTCGATTCGGTTACCGAGGCATTAAATGTCTGTCAAGCACTGGTCAGCCACTACCTGATTTTGAGTCGTCTCCTTCAACCTATAAGACCCTCAACCTTCTTTCATTCAAACTTTTACAACTAATATATTCCATGCTCTTGATTTCAAAGAATTCTTACTTCATAACTCTCATATTCAAATTTCCTGAACCTTAATCAATTTCTTATCCTTCTAATTTGCTTTTCATAAATAGCTAAGACAACTGTGCCACAAAAAGAGACTCCTTCTTCATCGCGTCCTACCAGCGATGCGGATGAGGCTGCGGCGGAGCCCCACCCTGAGTAATTCATTCCGGTGGGTTGCCCAACTATCGCCGACTTCAATATAGAGAAGACCCCCTCGGTAAAGGGCCGGTGCGAACCAATGTCGAGGTATATGTGCACCATTACTTAGGGCCTCCTAAGGTTAAATAGGAATGCAATTGGATGAATAAAGACGTGGTTGTTCCCTCTCATGAGGAGTCGATCACCGCATATGTAGAGGGGTACTGAAGTGTCTATATTTACCCCTTTACATTCAGCCCCTTGGATCTTGTAATAGTAGCTTTCTGCAAAAGGTATGATGTTACCCTGGGCCAGATCCATCAGTCGTTCTGGAGAATCTTCGTCCTTCTTCGATTCTTCACAAGCAAGATCGAGGGATTCTCTTTCACCCTCGATCATCTCATGCGCCTTTACAGTCCCTAGATCTACCGAGGATTGATTAAACTTTCTCGCCGGTCCAGCAGAGCCCCAATCTCCAGTATCAACAAGGCCCGTGATTGAGGCTGGATGGGCAGGTTTGTTCGAATAAGGATATCGGACCTGATCCTGAGGAATACATACCATTCCCATAGA
The DNA here is from genome assembly GCA_005239525.1 of Nicotiana knightiana. Classification (NCBI taxonomy): domain Eukaryota; kingdom Viridiplantae; phylum Streptophyta; class Magnoliopsida; order Solanales; family Solanaceae; genus Nicotiana; species Nicotiana knightiana. The sequence continues at coordinate 123,828 of ML404103.1, read as the reverse complement.
GATAGAACTTTAACCGTAAGTGTCTTTCCCTTGAATGCTCGTTTTTTTGTTTTCACCTTCTTCCACCCTTACTGATTTTTATTTTGGTACCGCAGCTAGGGCCCAGATGTCGAACCCGATTCTGGAGTTGAAAAGATGGGTCGAGGGCCTGGTATCTCAGAGGCCCTACTCCAAACGTTCTTGGATGGAGCTTTCCAAGGGTCGATGGGAGGCTCGCAACCATGTTAAACTTCTGCTCCCTAACTATTCGTCATTTCACTCTTTTCTTAACTAACTTGCTTCCTTTTCTTTGTAGGTCTCGGGAAGGATTTCGTGATGAGACCTCCTTCCGGTGACAAAGTAATATTCCCTCAACCATCAGTTCCGAAGCTGGCTAAGGTGAAAATGAGAAAAAGGGCCCCGAGTCTCATGGGCTCGAAAAAGAAAATATCGACGAGAAAGCCTCACAAGCCAAAGGGAAACATTATTTTCTTATCTTTGGAATCAGTCCGCTGGATAATGGACGAGTCTGAAGAGGAAGAACAACAAAAAGAAGAAACTGTGTTGGTGGCTCATACGCGGGCTATTTCGACACTGAAGTCCTCCAAATCAGAGGCAATTGACAAAGGTGCTTCAGCCGAGGTCCTCGAGTCAGGGAGAACAGAGGTCATCACGTACCCAGCAAAGACGGTGGAGTGAGAATCCCGAGTCAAGGCCCGCCAAACAACAGAAGAGGTCCCTGGGGTCGAGCTCGTGGTGGTCGACATTCCTGACTCCCCCCGAATTTCAATTCCATGATTCGAGAGGCCAATATTTTGGAGGGTCAGCGGGTCGATCTTCATGATTTATTTGACGGGATCGAGGCGGATACTTTCGAGGAGATCCCCAGATTCGGTGACTTGTCAGTTCTGAAGAAAACACCGTCGCCGGGGGCCACTAGACCTTCATCGAGCTAGAGGCTAGAAGATCAATTCCCGGCTCCAAGTGCCAACCCTAACTGCAAACAGCATCTGGTGCTGACCGTCCCTGAAGAAGATCGAGTTCTCCCCCCCCCCCCCC
>ML404103.1:68894-122351 GCA_005239525.1 Nicotiana knightiana | reverse complement strand
CCTCCCCCTCCCGGTCGGGTTCACCAGCTATCTGAGAGTCTTGGTGACCGAAGAGGACCAAGTGGTGCTAAATGCCGTGGGGGCAGCCTGCTTGTTCAACGAGGCCCAACATGCACAAAATCGGGTAAACTACGAAACTTTATTCCTTACTTTCTTTGTATTTTTAGAATACTCTTAACACTTCTTTTCCCTTACTTGTAGGCTTCGGTGCTTCACCATGAAGCCTTCATCAAAGTCCGAGAGGAGCAAAAGGCCGAATCGGAGCTTTACTGAGAAGAGCGATACTTATAGGCTCCTCAGTGAAAGACTCCGGGTCGATTTGGTTGCAGCTCGGGATGAGCACACCGACATGGCCGAACAGGTATTCTGAATGATCCATGATAGTGAAGTCGAATTAGAGATAACAACTAATGACCCAATTCTGCAGATCCGATAGAGGCTTGAGCAGATCGATCAGCTCAGCAAGCACGTGCATGATGTACGCGCCGAGGCCGAGACTTTCAAAGGAAACATGGATATCCTAGCCATGATGAAGGAGACTGTCCAGGCTCAGTTGGATTCGGCCGAGACTCAGCTTCGAGCTGAGAAAGAGAAAAACTTGATGCAGACCGAGAAGATCAAAGGGCTTCAGTCTCAGTTGGATTCAGCCGCCAACAAGCTCGAGGAGGCTAAGTTTGAGGTGGCCGAGGCCGATATCAAGGCTGATGAAAAGTTGGCCTAGTTCAAAATCAACATCGAGGCCATCCAGACCAAATCTAGAAGCATGATCGATCATGCAAAGTGGCAAGCTTGGAGGGAGGCCCTCGAGGATGCTCAAGCCCAAGACTTCAACATTGCGGCTGAGATTGACAATGCCCGAGCAGAAAAAAACCAGGATCGAAAGCTGGACTTCCCTGACGATGATTCTGACGGCCTTAATGAGTTTGAAGAAGAAGATTTTGAGGACGGAGATGCTGCGTCCGATGGAGACCGGGCCTCTTGGGACTTAGTGTATTTTTACTCTTTCCCTTTTGTACCTTTTTCTGGGGTTGTTTTTGGGCTGTTGTAAAGAAATTTCATCGGGTTGTGTTGCCCTTGTAAATGACTTTTGATGTATATGAAAAAAAAACTTGTCTTCCCATTTTTCCTTATAAAATTACAAATTTGTATTCTAAGGTCCGAGGTTGAGATGATTTGCTTGAAACCGAATCAATGTAGCCTTTAGGATTTATGATCGAGCGAGGGCTTGCTGGAACTCGAAGTAAGGTAACCCTTATGTTTTCCAGTTGAGCGAGAATGATCTCTCGAACTCGAAGTAAAAGAAGCCCTTAGGCCTTTGAATTTTGTATTAGGCTGATCTGGCCTTTGAAAAAAGATTGTTTATATAAGTAAGGCTTTCTCCCCTTTTCGGCTTGAAAACATTTTTATCATTCGTATTTACAAACTTGGAATACCTTAGAATGAAATAATAAGGAATCGTTTGAGGGTTCGAACAACCTTTGTGTTCATTAGAGTTTTTGATGCTTGATATTATCGAAGCCTTTTATGACTTTGTCGGGGATAGCCTTTAAAATCGGTTATGAAAGAATTTGAAGGCCTATTTTGTTATGGAATTCGGACGTCTCTGAATCGTGTTAATTCGGCCGTAGCCTCTTAGTATGGGATCTGCCCGTTGGGCTTATTTTCCCGTTTGCTTCGAGCTTTCCCGAAGTAATAGTCCCCGGGTGGGGTGGTCGTGGACTTTAAAATTCGAGGGTTGCCTAAAAGGTCTTATGAACTTGATGTTTCAATAATTCGATCTTGTTCAAATTTACTTTTCGGACGGCAGTCCCCGAGTGTGGGGGTGATTATCCGAACTCTGGTTATGATCGTCCCTTAAGCATGTTTCCATAATAGATCGAAAGTATGGTATTGTAAAGTAGAAAAACTTTTTCTAAGGCATGAGATATTGACAAGGAAAAATAATTCTCTTTATTCTTGCGAAAAATGATTATACATGCATACATGTTTTGTGCCAGGGCTCGAGCAACCTATGAGGGCATGGTTCGTTTGACCGTTTGGCCCTTGCAAATTTCACCTATCGAGACCCTGATATTATGAAGTAATTTCCTCGCAAAAAAGTGGTCAATCGAGGGCAATGCCCCCCAGTATTCGAGGTTGATTGCAAAGGAGCCTCAGATACTGTTGAATTGTTCTAAGTTAGCACGATCAATGGTTTCCTCATTAAAAACCTCACCGAAAACCTATTTGGGATAAAACTGGTCTAAGGGAAAAAGAGTGCAACGCGTGCTTTAAGACCTAAATACTTCGTGTCAAAAAATTCATCGATGTTTCTGGTTGACCACCTACAAGATTTAGTCTAAAATAGAAATGAAAATGGAAGGGTGACCGTACCTTAGCAGTAGTATCGTTTTAGGTGTGATACGTTTCAATTGCTCGGTAGATGTTCCCCGTTCGTTGTTCCGAGCTTGTAAGATCTTTTTCCGGTGACTTCGAGAATCTGGTATGGTCCTTCCCCAGTTCAAGCCCAGTTTTCCTTCATCCGGATTTCGGGTGTTGAGGGTGACTTTCCTCAGCACCAAGTCCCCGATGTTAAAATGTCAAAGATTGGCTCTATGATTGTAGTACCTTTCGATACGCTATTTTTGGGCGGCCAATCGGATGAGGGGCAGCTTTGCATTTTTCATCTAACAATTTTAGGCTCATATTCAGGGCCTCGTTATTTGATTCTTCTGTTGCATATCAGAACCTGATGCTAGGTTCTCCGACCTTGATCGGAATTAGAGCTTCACACCATAAACTAATGAAAACGGTGTTGCTCCAGTACTGGATTTCGATGTTGTGCGGTATGCCCACAGAACATCGAGTAATATTTCCCTCTATTTCCCTTTACCGTCACTCAGTCTCTTCTTAAGATTTTGGATGATGGTTTGATTGGTTGATTCGGCTTGACCGTTCCCATTGGGATGATAAGGTGTTGATATGATCCTTTTGATTTTATGATCCTCGAGAAATTTAGTCACCTTGCTGCCGATGAACTGCTTTCCATTATCACACAGAATCTCGGAGGGAATCCCGAATCAACATATGATGTGGTCCCAAATAAAATCTATGTCCTCCTTTTCTCTAACTTTCTGGAAATCCTGCACTTCAACCTACTTAGAGAAATAATCAATCATAAATAAAATAAACTTAGCTTTACCTGGGGCTGATGGAAGAGGGATGACGATGTCCATCCCCCATTTCATGAACGACCATGGGGATAAGACCAAATGGCAGTTCGCCTGGTTGATGAATCATTGGTGCATGCCTTTGGCATTTGTTACATTTTCGAACGAACTCCTTTGCATCTTTCTTAATGTCGATCCAGTAGTACCCAGCTCTGATCACTTTGTGGATTAATGATTCGGCACCGGAATGATTTCCGCAAGTGTCATCGTGGACATCCCTTAGGACGTATTTGGTATCTCCTGGTCCTAGACATATCGCGAACGGACCATCTAACATTCTTCTAAACAACGTTCCGTCTTCGGACAAGGTGAATCGTGCTTCCTTCGTGCGTAAAGCTCTCGAATCCTTTGGATCAGATGGTAGTTTCCCGTTCTTTAAGTACTCCACATATTTTTTTCTCCAATCCTAGGTCAAACTTGTGGAGTTTATCTCGGCATGACCTTCTTTGATCACCGATCTCGTGAGTTGTACGACAGCTCCCGAATTGAGTTCGTCGTCTTCGGCCGAGGACCCCAAGTTTGCGAGGGAATTGGCCTCACTATTCTGATCTCGAGGTACATGCTACAAGGTCCATTCCTTGAATCGATGTAGAGTCACTTGTAGTTTATCCAAGTATCTCTGTATTCGGTCTTCTCGGACTTCAAAGGTCCTGTTAACTTGGTTTACTACGAGGAGGGAATCACACTTGACCTCGATGACCTCCGCTCCCAAGCTTTTAGCTAATCTGAGACTTGTAATCATGGCCTCGTATTCGGCGTCATTGTTAATCAATTTTGTAGTCCAGATAAATTGTCTAACTACGTTACTTGTGGGTGCTCATAGGACGATGCCAAGCCCGGACCCTTTTGCGTTCGAAGCACCGTCCATAAAGAGGGTCCAGACTCCCGAGGATGTACCCGATTTTATTAACAGTTCTCTTTCAACCTCGGGTATGAGGGCCGGAGTGAAGTCAACCACGAAGTTCACTAAGATTTGAGACTTGATGGCTCTTCGGGTGGATATTCAATATCGTACCCGCTGATTTCTACGGCCCATTTGGCCAGTCGACCCAAAAGCTCGAGTTTGTGAAAAATATTTTGAAGTGGATAATTTGTTACAACACATATTGGATGACATTGAAAATATGGTTTTAGTTTCCTAGAGGCGCTTATTAAAGCAAGCGCTAATTTTTCTAAGTGTGGATATCTAGTCTCGACCTCACCTAAGTTCGGACTAACATAATAGATAGGGAATTGTGTACCTTTTCTTCTCGGAGCAAGACTCCACTTACCGCTATCTCTGAGACTACTAAATACAAGTAGAGTTGCTCGTCCTCTTTTGGAGTGTGAAGAAGCGACGGGCTCGATAAGTACCGCTTTAGCTCCTCCAAGGAATGTTGGTATCCCGGAGTCCACATAAAATTATTCTTCTTCTTTAGTAACGAGAAGAATCGATGAATTCTACTGGGGATCTCGAAATGAATCACCCTGGGACGGCTATGCGCCCCGTTAGCCTCTGCACAGCCTTTACATTATCTACTACTGTGATGTCCTCGATAGCTTTGATTTTATCGGGGTTGATCTCGATCCCTCGATTGGATACCATGAAGCCAAGAAACTTGCCTGAGCCGACCCCGAACGCACATTTGTCTGGGTTGAGCTTTATGTTGTACCTCTTCAGTATATTGAAATTTTCCTGAAAATGCTTCAAATGGTCCTCTGCTCGCAAGGAATTAACTAACATGTCATCAATATAAACTTCCATTTATTTTCCTACTTATTCTTCCAATATTCCGTTTACTAGGCGTTGATAAGTTGCACCGGCATTGTTTAGTCCGAATGGTATTACATTATAACAATAGGTGTCATACTTAGAGATAAACGAGGTCTTTTCCTGATCTTTCGGGTTCATCTGTATTTGGTTGTACCCGGAGTAGGCATCGATAAAATTGAGAATCTTGTGGTTGGCCCTGGCATTGATTATTCGATCAATATTAGGAAAAGGAAAGGAATCCTTAGGGCATGCTTTATTCAGGCCTTTATAATCTACGCACGTTCTAACCTTATTTCCCTTCTTAGGGACTACCACTACGTTTGCTAACCATTTGGGATACTTTACTTCCCGAATGGATCCTATTTTGAGAAGTTTGTTTACCTCGTCCTTGACGAAGGCATGCTTAAACTCGGACTGGGGCCTGTTTTTTTGTTAGACTGGATGAGACCTGGGGTCCAGGCTTAGTTTATGGGTAGTGGTTTCCGGTGGGATCCCTGTCTTGTTGAGATGGGACCAAGCAAAGCAATCCATATTAGCTAAAAGGAATTGAATAAGTTTTTTCCTGAGCTCGTGGGTTAACCTTATTCCCAGGTATACCTTTCGTTCGGGCAGATGTTCGATCAATATGACATGTTCCAACTCTTCGACGGTTCACTTGGTGGCGTCGGAGTCATCGGGTATTATGAAGGATCGAGGGATCTAATAGTCATCGTCCTCGTCAATCCCTTGCTTCTCCAATTGGGTCGAGGCTGGTATCTGTGGTTGCTATTTGGCCTCATGTTTTCCCTTCGAATTCTATCCTTTTGTTGATGAGAGCGCCGATACTGGTATCACTTCGTCGATTGCAAATATCTCCTTGGTGGCGGGCTGCTCCCCGTAAAACGTTTTGACTCCCTCTAGCATTAGGAACTTCAGAACCTTGTGAAGTGTCGAGGGTAGTGCCCTCATGTTATGGATCCATGGCCTTCCGAACAGGGCGTTATACCTCATGTCACCCTCTACATGGAACTTTGTTTCTTGGATGGTGTCGGCCACGTTCACTGGAAAAGTTATTTTGCCTTTGGTGGGTTCGCATGCCATGTTGAAGTCGTTAAGTACTCGGGTTGTGGGCACAACTTTATCCTGTAGGCCGAGCTGCTCTACGACCCTCGATCGGATAATGTCGGCTGAGATACTTGGATCAATCAAAACACGTTTAACTTGAGTTTTATTCATAAGAACAGATATTACCAGTGCGTCGTTGTGGGGCTGTAAGATCCCCTCTGCATCCTCGTCATTGAAGGACAGGGTTCCTTCTGGTACATAATCCCAAGTTCTCTTTTCCCTTATGATTGACACCTTGGTGCGCTTAAACACGGGTCCCTATGGAATATCGACCCCTCTAATAATCATGTGTATTACGTGTTTCGGCTCCTCTTGCTCATTCTGTACGTTTGAATCTCTGTTTTTGAAGTGGTTCTTAGCCCGATTGCTTAAGAACTCTCAAAGATGCCCCTCGTTGAACAATCGGGCCACCTCCTCCCTCAGTTGTCTGCAATCATCTATTCTATGACCATGGGTGCCATGATACTTGCACATTTGATTAGGATTTGTATGGACTGGATCAGTCTGTAGAGGTCAAGGCCACCTAGTGTCTTTGATGTGCCCAATGGCTGATACGATAGCTGACACATCGATGTTGAAGTAGTATTCCGATAGCCGCAGTGTTTCTTTGGGCTCGACATTCCTGTCGAAACCACTCTTACTCATGATCCCTCGAGAGTTTTGACCTCGATCATTTCTTTTATCACCTCGAACGGGGTTGCGTCCAGGCCCGTTGTTTCTCTAATCTCCATTGTATGGCTGATATCGATCTATGTTCGACTGTGGTTCCCAGTTACAGTCCCTTTTAACTCTGTCAATGGGCCTGATAGGATAAACGGACCCGAAAGGAGTTCCCAACTTGTCGTCTTCGACCCTAATCTTTGACTGGTACCGATTATGCATATCGGCCCAGGTGACAGCTGGGTATTCGATCAAGTTCTGCTTTAACTGTTGTGAGGCCACCAAGCTTCGTATGTTTAGCCCTTGAGTGAAGTCTTGAACGGCCCAATCATCGACAACCGGGGATAGATCCATGCGTTCCATTTGGAACCGAGACAGGAACTCTCTAAGCATCTCATTGCCTTTCTGCTTTACTTTGAAGAGGTCCGACTTCCTAGTCTCTACCTTTATGGCTACGACGTGTGCTTTAACGAAGGAATCTGCGAGCATGGCAAAAGAATCAATGGGGTTGGATGGTAAATTATGGTACCACATCATCGCTCCCTTTGATAAGGTCTCCCCGAATTTCTTCAGCAATGCGGACTCGATCTCATCGTCCTCTAGATCGTTCTCTTTAATTTCTCATGTGTAAGAAGTGATATGCTCGTTGGGGTTGATAGTTCCATTATACTTGGGAATTTCTGGCATGCGGAATTTCTTTGGAATGGGTTTAGGATTCGCGCTCAGGGGGGGAGGGCTTTTGCACGAACTTCTTTAAATCCAAACCCTTCAAAATCAGTAGTGCCCCTGGAATTTGATCAACTCCGGAGTTATATGTTTCTACTTTCTTGTCATTTGCTTCAATCTTCTTCTCCCCCGATTCAATACGCTTTGTCAGCTCCTCGGGCATCTTCATGATGGCGGGATCAGTCCATGATTCATTTTCGTTTGATCTTCCCGACACCGGTTCGGCCCTATGAACAACTTCATACGATGGCTCGGGCTCGACCCTGCTTGGTGCATGGTTATGATTTTGGAGTTGTGATATTTCAGCTTGTTGAGCCTGCAACATTTCGAATATTATTCGAAGGTTGATTCTTCCTTCTTCTCCGCCCTGTGCGTTCTGACCGGCTGATCGAACGTCTTTGCGGATGCTATTTTTGTGGTCGACGGCCAGATTTGCATTAATGGCAATATGGGAACCGGCATCGATGGGGTCTGCAGCCGGAACTACATCGAGGTCAACTAGAGGCACTTCGTTCCCCGAGGCGGTTATGTTATCGTTTTCGCCATGAAAACCAAGTCCATTATCGATGTGTGTGGGCACTGCTTGAGAGTTCGTCATGTTGATCCTGGAATCAAAGCGCTTACAAGAACAAGTGTAAAGCAGTGTGTGTCACGAAAATTAATACCAGGAAATAAATATTACCCTTAGTCCCACGGTGGGCGCCAAACTGTTTACCCTTAAAATCGGATTACAATTAAATTTATATGTGGTTTTAAGGATATATGATTTGTCTTGGCACAAATTGAAAAATATGTAAATTGATATTAGAAATTGATTGTAAATAAAAATAGAGGAAACCAATGTGATATGCAGCTTTGGCCCTCGAGTTAGGTCGCCCTCGAACCAAATGAATATGCTATTGAAAATATGAACTGAGCAACAGAATATTGAAAGCTTAAGAGAAAAGTTTAGTATATTGCTTTGAACAATGTTAATCTGATCTGTTTAGAGGTTGAGGCATGAGACACCTGGAAGTATTAATATGGCGACTCATGATGAGAGAAATACAAAGAAGGGAAAAAGTGTTCATATGAAGAAGAAAAGCATCTTCGACAAAGATGCTTGTCATTTCTGTAAGAAGAAGGGACACTCGAAGAAGGATTGCCTGAAATACAAGATGAATCTAATTGTATTGAAGTTTCTGATAATACATGGCCGATTGATTCTGGTGCTACAATTCACATTGCCAAAATCATGCAGGGCTTTCTAACTTAGAGGAAGCTGATAGGAAGTGAACGATACGTCTATTATGGCAATAAGACGCATTCACGTGTGGAAGGCGTGGGGACTTATAGGCTCATTTTGAAGGATGATTTTCACTTAGATTTAGAAAATAGTTTTACGTTCCAGACTATTCTAGAAATTTAATTTCTCTTTCAAGACTATCAATTAGTGGATATGATTTGAACTTTTATTATCCTTCTGTGAAACTTTTGAAAGATAATAAAGTTATTGGTTTTAAAAATTTGAATAGAAATTTATATAAACTTGAGCTAGACCCCACATTTGAATGCAATGTTTTAACTTTGCATGACAATATAATTGGCACTAAGCTATGTATTATCAATGAGAACTCATCAAGTCTTTGGCACAAAAGATTGGGACGCATCTCTATTGATAGAGTCAAAAGATTGGTTAATGATGGAGTTCTAAAAGCTCTTGAATTTTTTGACTTTGAGACTTGTGTGGACTGGATAAAGGAAAAACGGACCAACAAATCAACTAAAGGTGCCAAAAGGGGTTCTCAATTGCTTGAGATCATACATATAGGCATCTGTGGGCCTTTTTCTAACCCGTGCTTGAGTGGTGAAAGATATTTTATCTCATTTATTGATGACTATTAATGATATATGTATCTCTATTTTATGTTAAACAAATCATAAGCACTTGATTCTTTTAAAGTTTACAAAATAGAAGTAGAGAAACAAACGGTGCTCATATCAAAATTGTAAGATCTGATAGGGGTGGAGAATATTATGGTAGGTACACAAAAAATGGACAATTTAAGGTTCCATTTGATGAGTTCCTTGAAAGTAAAGGTATAATTTCTTAATATACCATGCCAGGAACACCACAACAAAATGGTTTGGTAGAAAGAAGGAACCGGACGTTAGTGGACATGGTAAGAAGCATGATTAGCAGGTCAAGTTTACCTTTATCTTTGTGGAGTGAAGCCTTAAAAATTGCTCTGTATATTTTAAATAGGGTTCTATCCAAGGTTATTCCCAAGACACCTTTTGAGTTATGAAAATGGTGGAAACCTGGTTTAAATCATTTACACGTTTAGGGATGTCCAACTGAAGTGAGTGTTTATAACCCACAACTAAAGAAGCTGGATGAAAGAACAATAAGCAATTATTTTATAGGCTATGCGGTTAACTCTAAGGAATTTAGGTTTTATTGTCCGTCTCATTCTCCTAAAATTGTTGAGGCTAGAAATGCTAAATTTCTTGAGGAACATAAAAAAAATGGAGAGTCGTGGAATTGAAAGAAATAAGGGAACCATTTGTGGTACCTTTATATATTGGGAACTTGAATGTTGCTCAGAAAAATTCTCATGAATTATCTTAGCAACAACAAGTTCAAGAGCCACCACCACTCGAGGAGCCACATGAAGATCAACCCGTTTTACCTGAACCCACTGAAGAAGTGTCTGAACCAGTGGGAGTAAGAAAATCTCCAAAAGTTCGAAAACCAACAATTTTTAGTGACTATGTTGTATATCTCCAAGAGTCTGGTTATGATATTGGACTAAAAGATGATCCATGCTCGTTTGCACAAGTCATGAGTGGAGAAAATTTCACACTTTGGTATGACGCCATGAAAGAAAAGTTAAAATCTATGGCTAAAAATAAAGTTTGGAATCTCGTCGAATTACCAAAGGGATCCTTTATTATAGGTTCCAAATGAGTTTTTAAAACTAAAAGAGACTCATCTGGTAATATCGAACGATGTAAAGCCAGACTTGTTGCCAAGGGTTTTACTCAAAGGGAAGGCACTGATTACCATGAAACCTTCTCTCCAGTATCAAAGAAGGATTCATTGAGAATAATCATGGCATTAGTAATCCATTTTTGTTTAGATTTACATCAAATGGATGTGAAAATAACTTTCTTGAATGGAGATCTTGAAGAGGAGGTATACATGCGTCAACCTGAAGAATTTTGTGATAAGGACAAAAGTCACCATGTTTGCAAGTTGAATAAATCCATTTATGGGCTAAAGCAGGCTTCCCGCTAATGATACATTAAATTTCATAATGTTATTCTTCATTTCGATTTATGAAGAACATCATTGATTATTGTATATACCTTAAGATAAGTGGGAGAAAATATATTTTTCTAGTCATATACGTGGATGACATTTTGCTTGCAAGTAATGATTTGGGACTGGTTCTTATCCAGAATTTTGAGATGAAAAATATGGGTGAAGCCTCTTATGTCATTGGAATAGAGATTCACATAGATAAATCCCAAAGATTACTTGGACTATCTCAAAAGGATGACATTGAAAGAATTTTGGAAAGATTCAGGATGAAAAATTATTCATCTATAGCAGCACCCATAATTAAAGGTGATAAATTCTCTTTGAATTAATGTCCACAAAATGCATTAGAAAAGGAGCAAATGAAATACATTCCCTATGCTTCGCTTGTTGGGAGCCTTGTGTATGCACATGTCTGTACTAGACCTGATATTTCTTTTGCGGTAGGAATGCTTGGCAGATATCAAAGTAACCCTGGTCTTGACCATTAGAAAGAGGGTAAAAGGATTTTGAGATATTTGCAAGGAATTAAGTATTTTAAGCTCACTTACAAATACTCTGACTTATCGGAGGTGATTAGATATTCAAACTCTGATTTGGGTGGATGCAAAGACACTGGTAAATCCACTTCAGGATACATTTTTCTTCTTACTGGAGGTGTTATGTCTTGGAGAAGTGTCAAGCAGACCTTTGTTGCAACATCCACAATGGAAGATGAATTAATAGCATACTATGAAGCTACATCACAGGCGTTATGGTTGAAAAACTTTATTTCCAGCCTTAGGGTTGTAGATTCCATTTCAAGGTCATTGAGAATCGTATGTGACAATTCAGTTGCAATGTTCTTTTATAAGAATAACAAAAGTGACAGCCGAAGCAAGCACATCGACATAAAGTACTTGATGGTTAGAGATTATGTGAATAAGCAAGATGTGAGTTTTGAGCATATTAGTACTACTTTGATGATTGTTGATCCTATGACTAAAGGTCTGCCGGCTAATACTTTCAAAGATCATGTAACCAATATGGGTCTTAATAGCTCAATTTAGCCTTGCTTTATTCTCTAGCAGTTTGTCTAGACATTATGTTTATTTTAATATACATGACAATGCGCACTTTAATTTTTCATATATTATTTTGTGATCATTGGATCAATAAAGTTGGACTCTGAATGACTTGTATTAAGTTCATTCATAAAGTTGTGACTTTGTTGGAACATATTATACATTTAATACATGGAAAGAATTGTTTGTTTAAGAGCATGACCACCATGATCCATGTGATGATATGTTCTAGCTAAAGTGATTGTTGCATAACTTTTAGTTGAGTGATAAAGTCTACTACCATATTATATGTTTATCTCTCATAAAGGATTATCTGATTTTAATATGTTGGCCAAGTGGCAGAATGTTAGAAATTTACCGCCTCTTCTAGAGACTTTTAGTGTGGCCCACATATAAGGTAATAAATTATTTACCTTGTCTCCCAAAGAAAATAATATATCAGATAATATTTTATAGTTATGCATATATGGTAGTTTCTTTGCTGGAAATAAATAATTTTTATTAGGAGTCCCTAGAAAAATTATAATTTATGGAGAAGTCTTTAGGGTTAAAGTATTTACCTAAGAGTCCCTAACTTACCTATAAATATGCATGTGACTCCATTGGTCTGGCATCCCACGATAGGCACAAGCTAGAAGGCTCTTAGGTTTTCTATCAATACGAATGTGATTCTCTGCAATACTTGAACAACTATGGTTGAAGGTACGTTCCTTATTTAATTTCCGTTGCGTTGACTCTGTTTGTGTATTCGAATTGCAACAATAAGAACAAGAAGACATTAAACAACAAACGTTGAACCGAACTAAAATTGATTCCTAAGGTACACCACTGTTCACACATCTCAGTATTGGCATCATTTGTAGTAACTAATGGGTATCCACTTTGAAAGAGGCATGGTTTTCTAGGAAGGAAAAAAAAATTCTCTCTATTATTTTTAATTTCTCTGAAAAACAAAATTCTATGCTATTGGGTTTTTCTTAAGATTGCAACATAGCAAAAAGATATTCACTACTAAAAATTTGCTAAAAATCGTTTGAGATTCACCGACAATTGGTTAACAAAAAAGATAACCCGGTGCATTAAATTGTCGTTATACACATGGTTCGGAGAAGGACCGAACCATAAGAGTCTAATGTACACAGCCAAAAAATCGACTGCTATACCATCCAGGTTGGACGGAGTAGTCCAAAAATCATTTAATTTTTTTTAATAAATACCAGCATAGTAAAAAGATAAACTACAAAACTTAAAATATATGTTTTCCTTTTCTTATTTTCTCTTCGTTGGGCTGATAAAAAGATAGCTTTTGTGCAATCAATCCGAATCTATCAGTTACTTTTATTAGCTTAGTTAATAATAGCAATTCTATTTTGTTTTTCTAATGGCAAATCATATTCATCTAGCTAAAGGTGAATAAAAAACGAAGGACTAGGAGTAACTACAATGTTTTCCTAAATTTCTATGTGTATATGTAAATTTATACTACACTTAGTATTTTGCAAGATAAAATTCAACCTTAAGATTTGCTATTACATTTTTGGTGGTCCATTTATGCACCTACGACCTATCTTACCATTAAAACTGACGGATGAACTTTCAAGTAGGTTCACCCTTTTATGTAGTTAGGCAATTCAAGGGGTAAAATTTTATGGTGTGTGAGACATAGGCTATAGCTAGTGTCATCATTAATATATGAGCAAGTGTATTCATAATAGGTCCGCACATACCACCAAATCGTACGACGGCATAGTTGAAATTTCTCTAACCTTATCAGAAATATCGGGTTCAAGTTTTTAGAATAAAAAACTTGTTGATAAGGTATGCTGTTTTAATTTCTATCCGAAGCGAATCCAAATTAGTTGAACTAGTGAGTCGCGAATACCAGATGATTATTATTAGGAAAAAATTGGTCCTCACATAACATAACAAGAGTAAGACATTTTACTTTAAAGTAAAGGCATCTCGATTAAGAGAGGCAATGAGTTGGTTCTACTTGTTTTGAAGGTTATCTTCTTATTTTAGTTATGTGAATGTGGCATACTTGGTAGAGTTCTAAGATTTTAGGACCTAATGATACTAAAACTATCAAGTGTGGTCGGTCACAAGACAAGTTGTGATTAGGGATAAGAGTTAAGACTATGGCAATTTAATTAGTTCCATTAAATGTGTTGGGAAAATTAGGATACCCAACGGAAGAATCTCGTTCAATATTGCACCTAGCAAGCACCCAAAAAGCTTAACGAAGACCGCCGAAATTGAACACTTGAACTTTGACACATCTGCGAATTTCCTATAGAGAAAGGCAAGTTTTAATTCTTTTTCCAAGGCGACGTGTTCCAATACAAATGTCAGTTGTCCCTTTCATGGCGGGAGGGGAGTGGGACTAGTTATGGAATAGGTGACCAACCTAACCACAATCTATGTCATCTTTTTGTCTTTCTTTTTCTCTATTATCTCCTTGTACTGTTTTACATATCTCGACTGTTGTCGTTAGCACAAATACCGGATAGCTTTATCTATATTTAGGTAAATGACAATTAAATATGTACAAATCGACCGGAAAATCGCATCAAACCGAAAAATCAAATTAAATAGATTAAAAAATCTGACTAGGTTTGGTTGATTTAGTTTGATATTGAGTAAAAAAATTCGAACCATACCTACATATAAATATATAATTTATATACATACTTTTAAGACTTTATATTTAGAATTTATTTACACAAATTGTAGAAATATTTGGGATTCTCTTATGGGATGTAATATATAATAGAATTTGAAGTACTCCATATTTGTTAACCTTAAATAATGGGTTATATGATCATTTTCTTATCAAGTGTTACTGAAATGCCTCAATCTCTTTTGTTCTTCCATGTTCATATGTCAAGATTTATAAATTCTTATATCTTTTTCGAATTTGAAGTGCTATTTCGATAATTTAAAACTAAATAAAACATATTATTAATTAGGTATCATATTTATTTTTGTGTCTAATTATTAAATTTGTTTAAATATACATCAACAAAAAATTATTGTCAGACGACTAAAAAAGTAACTATCACGTATTATTAACAAAATTCTCCCAAAAAAATATTTTAATAGATCATATTGTAGATAATAAATTGCGTCGAGAAAATATAATTAAGCCGAAAAATATCGCAACAATCATAGTATTTTATTTCAAATATTTGAGTGTTACAATCTCTATGAATCCTCTGATTCTACTTTTCAACGGTAAATAAAAAGAGCTTTTGAGCTTAATCTTTGAATTTTATTTTATTTTAATCTAAGTGCTTGAGGCCTAATATTGACGTATTTTTAATCCAAGGGCTTGCAGCTTGTTCTTGAATCTTCGTCTTGATCTTTTAATCCTTAGAACACTTGAATGCTTGTAGCTTTTAGAGAAATCTGCAGCGTTTGATACACGAGCTCCCTCTTGCTTCTTGTTATAACTTCTGGTGTCTTTTCTGGGTTATGAAGACCCCTATTTATAGTTGTGGAAGGGAAGAGTTATGATAAGAACAAACTCTTTCCAACCAATCAAATTGAAGTGTGATAAGGCCGCGTTTGATTGGCCAGAACATGTCACTTACACACGTGGCGCGATTTCATTGGCCTTTTAATATGACTTGGCATGCCTTGTCATTTTAACACGTGGCATGATCCTATTGACTCTTCCGCTTGACTTGGCGTGCCACGTCATTTGACACGTAGCACCAAATTGAGCATCTAGGAGGATGACATCTTGGGCCTAATGAAGTAGGTTCATCACTTTAGCCCAATTAAATGGGCTAGCCCAATGGATTAAGACTTATTTATTAACCCATATGTGTTGGACTTATATAATTAACTCAATTATATTAGCCCATAATATTTAAATAAAATCTAAATTATTTTATGAATCTAATTTTAATAAAATTCATATGCCTACAAATGCCCCATGCTTCAAGACTTGTTGAGGTATAGGCTTGTCGTAACTGAAAACGGGTCACGAAGTATTGCTAACTTGTCAAATTTGTTGCATGCCATAGTAGAATGCAGAGTACTGTCCATATAATTTGTTACATATATACCCAATCAATTATCTGAACAATGTAATAACCATTAACTCCCTCTTGTGGCAACTCGTGTTAGTAGCCAAGACAAGGTATAGCAATGAAGCTGCTCTCATAATCCTTCTATGGTATTGTCTTTTATTTTTCTGTCTTTTTACGTTTTGTTGCTAAGAATATTTGGTTTTTTTTTTTTTGGCAATACTTAGTTGTGTTAGCTAGAATTACATCTTGGAAGACCAGTTACGCATGGTTAAAATCAACTTCACCTAACTTGAATGTACTTCAACCAAAAGTCATGCGCCAGTTATTTCAAATCCACATAGCAATTTGAATTGCTTTTGGATTCTTGTGATAGTTATCATGACCAATACTATTACGAAGTAACAATGCAGTAGTCCAGTTCTATTTGAAGTGCAAAATACGCAATCCCACACCGGCAATTCACCTCCAAGAATTGTCTTATGACTTCTATAAATACAATATTTTGTATTCTATTAGTTTCACTTTCAGAGTTTGTAAACCACTTTGAGTCTACTTTTGACGATCTGGGAACATTGACGCGAAGGTAATTTCTTCTTCTTTTCTTGTGCTTTCTTCTTAGTTTTATTCTGTTGTCTCTTTTTTTCTTTTTATAAATAACTTCGTCAAACTACGAAGTCTTTTATAAGTTCGAGACGAAGGCCTTTAAAAGTTCATGATGAAGATCTTTAAAATTTGCGGCGGCAAACCATAAAAGATCGCAATGAAGACCTTAAAAATTTGTGGTGAAGCCCATAAAAGTCCGCGATGAAGTCCTTTAAAATTTGCGGCGGAAACCCATAAAAGTTTATGATGAAGACCTTTTAAATTTGTGGCGAAGACCCTTAAAAGTTGCGGTGGAAAATCATAAAAGTTCACGCTGAAGACCTTTAAAATTTGTGGCGACGACCCTTCAAAGTTCGTATAAAGATCCTTAAAAGCTCGTGAACACCTTTAAAAGCACGCAATGAAAGCTCTTCAAAATTTGTGGTAGAAATAGTTAAAAATTGGCGGTGGGGACTCTTTAAAGTTTGTCGCGAACAAGCACCTTTGAAAGTTCGAAACATACGCCTTTTAAAAGTTCGGAACGAAGACCTTAAAATTTTGAATGCCTTTAAAAGTTAGAGAGGAACGCCTTTAAAAGTTCGTAACGAAAACCTTTAAAAAAAGTACCTTCAGAATTATCCCGGACAACATTTTAAAACCAGCTTAATATTGCACCACGCTGGCAATTTCATATCTTCACAATCTCATCAAAATATTCGTATCTCGGCGTAGAGACATTGAAATTATGAACCGTTTGATTTCCTGAAAACTAGACTTCAAAATATAAAAGGTAACCAAATTTCGGGATCAAACACCTTCAGAATCGCCGCAGGTAATATTTTGAAACCAACTTTAGATTCCACCATGTTGAAAATTTCAGATTTGTGCAGTCTCATCAAAATATTTGTATCTTGGTATAGAGACATCAAAATTAGGAACCATTTAATTTCTTGGAAACTAGAATTCAAAATCTAAAAGGTGACCAAAATTTGTGATCAAACACCTTCAGAATCGCCGCAGGTAATATTTTGAAACCAACTTTAGATTCCACCATGTTGAAAATTTCAGATTTGTGCAGTCTCATCAAAATATTTGTATCTTGGTATAGAGACATCAAAATTAGGAACCATTGAATTTCTTGGAAAGTAGAGTTCAAAATCTAAAAGGGGACCAAAATTTGTGATCAAACACCTTCAGAATCGCCGCAGGTAATATTTTGAAACCAACTTTAGATTCCACCATGTTGAAAATTTCAGACTTGTGCAGTCTCACCAAAAAATTCATATCTTGGTGTAAAAACGTCGAAATTGTGAACCGTTTGATTTCATGAAAGATAAACTTCAAAATCTAATACATATATAAAATTTATAATCAAATACTTTGATAATCGTCACAGATATCATTTTTGAATCCAACTTTATCTTCCAACATGTTGATAGTTTCAGATTTGCGCGACTTCGCCAAAAATATTGTATCTTGGTGTGGGAACGTCGAAATAATGAACCGTTTGATATATTGGAAACTTAACTTCCAAATGTACATAATATACAAAATTCAAGATTTAATTCCTTAAGTATAGTTTCAGATAATAGTTCGAAATAAATATTAAATTCTGATGTACCGACGATTTCATATTTGCGCGACTTCGCCAAAAGCTTTGTATCTTGAAGTAGGAACGTCGAAATCAAGAACTACTTGATTTATTGGAAACTAAACTTCAAAATATAAAACATAAAATATGTAAAATTTAATGCCTTAAGGATAGTTTCAGATGATAATTCAAAATCGACTTCGGTTTATGATATGCCGACAGTTCCAAATTAGCGTGACTTCACCAAAATTTTTGTATCTTGGTGTGGAAGCCTCGAGATTGTAATACCTTTTTAATTGTCAAAAATTTGAAATTTTCAAGAGCTTCATTCTCACCAAATATCTTGGGTTCAAGTCTCACTGAATTTGAAACGTCGTGATGGTACACCAAAAAAAAATCTTGAAGGTTTGAAAAACATAAAGGCGTAGTGAATCCCTAGATTTCAATGCAAATGCTTGGCAGCCTCCTAAAAGATATTAATCATTTTATTGAAGATATCAATTTACCATAACGGCTTGCCCCCTCTAAATCAAATTGGATCCGAAGCTTAACGGAACAATGATATCTCAGCTTGATTTTTAAGTGTTGATTGAATGGATTAGATTCCGTCGTACTTCATTTGAACAACGATGGGGGATTATGTATATTTTGAACTTATGCGACTGAACTCAGAATGAAACTCTAAGCTACCTACGTACCTCGGTGAAGAGGATCAAGTCATACCGTAGTTCAGAATGGGTAGAAAATTTTTTTTATATCCTAAGTTTTTCCTAGGCCGCCTCTTTCGTGGTTTTCAACCTAGCGGACTTTTTTTTTATGTCCTAAATTTTGCCTAGGACACCTCATGCAGGCCAGGAGTATAGGAACATGCAGTTTAGGCTCATGCGTCGAGGAGCGTTCGAACATGCAGTTTAGGCTCATGCGTCAAGGAGCGTTCGAACATGCAGTTTAGGCTCATGTGTCAAGGAGCGTTCGAACATGCTAAGTATTTTAGTCCCACTGGGCGTGCCATAATTTGTAGACAATAAATTGCGTCGAGAAAATATAATTAAGCCGAAAAATATCGCAACAATCATAGTATTTTATTTCAAATATTTGAGTGTTAAATCTCTATGAATCATCTGATTCTACTTTTCAACGGTAAATAACAAGAGCTTTTGAGCTTAATCTTTGAATTTTATTTTATTTTAATCCAAGTTCTTGAGGCCTAATATTGACGTATTTTTAATCCAAGGGCTTGCAGTTTGTTCTTGAATCTTCGTCTTGATGTTTTAATCCTTAGAACACTTGAATGCTTGTAGCTTTTAGAGAAATCCGCAGCGTTTGAGCCACGAGCTCCCTCTTGCTTCTTGTTATAACTTCTGGTGTCTTTTCTGGGTTATGAAGACTCCTATTTATAGTTGTGAAAGGGAAGAGTTATGATAAGAACAAACTCTTTCCGACCAATCAAATTGAAGTGTGACAAGGGCGCGTTTGATTGGTCAGAACATGTCACTTGCACACGTGGCACGATTTCATTGGCCTTTTAATGTGACTTGGCATGCCTTGTCATTTTGACACGTGGCATGATCCTATTGGCTCTTACGTTTGACTTGGCGTGCCACGTCATTTGACACATGGCACCAAACTGGGCCTCTAGAAGGATGACATCTTGGGACTAATGAAGTGGGTTCATCACTTTAACCCAATTAAATAGGCTAGCCCAATGGATTAAGACTTATTTATTAACCCATATGTGTGGGAATTATATAATTAATTCAGTTATATTATCCCATAATATTTATCTGGACCAATAAAATCTAAATTATTTTACGAATTTAATTTTAATAAAATTCATATGCCTACACATATGTTTGTCAAGTTTTTAAATTTTTATAAAACATATATTTACTTATAAAAAAATTAACTAAGTAAGATTGAAATAATATTCATGTAACAAGAAAACCCGAAACACCAGACAAAACCGAACCAATCCAAACCGATAAAGTGATTTGGTTTGATTTTAACAAAAATCAAACCAACCCGATCCATGTACATCCCTAAATTATATCCGCGTTTTTGTTTATGTTGGAAGTTAATATTTAGGTATATTATATTTGTTGTTTGACTCAGAATTTCCCGGACTGTAGTGTACTATTGGTTCCATATTACACAATGTTTACCCTTAAAATGAGTAACAAAAATATAGGAACACTTTGTCCTCCAAATTGAGCTAGAAAAAGCTCAAAAAGGGGCCTCGAAGGCGAAATAGGAACACACCCTTCTGGTCGAAAAGGTAAGCGTGTTTGAGATCAATAACGAGAAGTTAAACACAGATGCTAATGTTGCAACCTCGCAAGTACAAGAGAAGATAACCTTGATTGACCAGTTGAGGTCCGAAATGGACGTGGTCAAAGCCTCACCTGAGGAGTGGATGGGAAAAATGGATCTCCTGGCCTCGGAGCGGGATGTCACCAAAGAGGATTTGGCATCGACCAAAATACAGCTCCAGTGATGAGAGAAAAACCCAACAAATAGTCTCGGCTAAATGAGGAACTTTGGGCACAACTCGACTCGGACATTACAGAACGGGATGCTCTCGGCCAAGAATACATCGCGCTGAAGTCCAAATTGAAGGTAGCTAGGCCTCCGAAGTTCAGGACATGTTGGCCCAGTACAAGAATGATGTGGAGGTAGCCGAGGCCCGTGTAATAACGAAGGCCGAATATGTGAAGTGGCTATCTCGGAGAGAGACTCTTGAGGAGATCCATGCCCGGGGGATCGACCTAGCTGCCGAGATAGAAGAGGTGAAGAGGACCGAAGCCGAGGCCAGAGCGAGATATCAGTATGATGGTTCGGGCAGCGAGTCAGGCTCCGACGAAGACTAGGTAGGACATGCCTTAGTTTATTTTTTGTTCTTTTTTGTAGCTACATATTTTGTATTTTGGGACTGATTCATAGCGCCTCCGTAAATACCTTTTGGTGTATATATATATATATATATATATATATATATATATATATATATATAAATGAATATGAAAATTTTCTCTTCGGCTATACATTGTGTCCTTTACTTTTTCTATATTTGCTAATGTTTAAGACTTATAACTTGTGTTTTGGACTTCATAATATACCATCGATGCCTTAGCATAGATTTTAACATCGCTTAAATTGTTGTTCCCCCAAATCCCGAATGAGTCCTGTATTAAGTAATACTTTAAGTCCTTTGACTTTGGAGGACCCGATTAAAAAACGAAGCCTTTGTTAAAATATTTGAACGTTTTAATCAGACACAATTATTATTTATCGAAGGTTGCTCTTTTCATGGCCATAATACGAGACCGAGTAAAATTTCTTGTGCAAACGTGAACAGATGAAACATAAAAGGCAAATTTATTTAATTAATTTGAGTGTCATGTAAATAATTGACGGTACAAAAGCTATCTGCCATGGCGAGAATGAGCTATATGGACACGGTTCGCTTGATCATTTGACCTTTACAATAAATTCTAATATTCAAACCTTGGCTTTCAATATCGAATAGGAATGCCTTCTAAATTTCTTAACTTAGGACTTCGGTTCTCGACTCAGGGCGTGATGGCCCCCTAGTATTCGAGACTGAATTTTGAGGGCTCGAAAAATATTGATCTGATGCGGACGATCTGTAGTCCCATATCTTAGACCGGTCTTCCAAACTAGGGTAGCGCGCTTATAATTGCCTCGTTAAAAATCACTCCGTAAAACCCACTTCGAAAAAAACTGGTCCAAGGGAAAAAGAGTGCAATACGTGCTTTCGTACCTAATCCATAGATTTGACTTCGACTGAGTACCTGCACGGGTTAGTTCAAAGCGTAATAAACTACAAAGAAGATTGTGTTCATATCTTAGCAGTATTACTTCTTTAAGTGTGCCACATTCCAGTTGTTGTGTAGTCGTATACCATTTTCGAACACGAGCTGGTATGAGCCTTTTCCCGGTAATACATGTGACTCTGTACAGTCCTTCCTAGTTCGGACCTAGTTTCTCATTATTCGGGTTCTTGGTATGCAGTGTAACTTTCCTCAATACTAAGTTACCGAATTGGAAGAGTCGGAGTTTTGACCTTCATTATAGGATATCCCCATTCGTCGCTTTTGAGCCACTAACTAGACTAGGGTGGCTTCTCTCCTTTCATCTGCCAAATTTAAACTTGTGGCCATGGCCTCGTTGTTTGACGCCTCCGTAGCATATTGGATCCTTAGGCTTGGTTCTCCTACCTCTACCGGAATCAAAACTTCTTACGGTGTTTACTGGTACTCGACTTCGAAGTTGTTCGATATGCCCATAGGACCTCAAGCAAAATTTCTTTCCGTATTCGTTTTGAGTCAGTCAACCTCTTCTTAAGGTTCTATAGTATAGTCTTATTTGTTGACTTCACTTGACCGTTTGCATTTGGGCAGTAAGGTGTCAATAAAATCTTTTTGATTTGGTGATCTTCGAAGAACTTATTAATCTTGTCGCCGATGAACTGCCTCCGGTTGTCACATATGATCTCGGCCGGTACCCCGAACCGGCATATTATATGATCCTAGATAAAGTCAATGGACTATTTTCCTCTAACTTTCCCGAACACCTGTGCTTCAACTCACTTGGAGAAGTAGTCAGTCAAAAGTAAGATGTATTGGGCTTTGTTAGGTGCCCATGGAAAGGGACCGACACTGCTCATTCCCTATTTTCATGAACGTCCAAGGGGAAAAAACAGGGTGAAACATCTTCTCTAGTTGGTAGATCATCGGGGCGTGCCTTTGACATTCGTTACAACTTTGGACAAAGTCTTTCGCATCCTTTTCCATCTTGTTCTTGTAATAAGTGGCCATGATCAATTTTTGGACCAAGGATTTTGCTCCTGAATATTTTCCTCAAGTACCCTCGTGACTTCCCTCATCACGTAGTCGGTCTCCCGGGGACCCAAGAACCTTACTAACGATCCGAAGAACGATATTCAATATAATTTGCCTCCAACCAAGAAAAACTCGGTAGCCTTAGCTAGTAGGGCCCTCGATTCTTTGAGATCCGATGGCAATTTCCCTTTCTAAAGATAGTCTATGTATTTGTTTCTTCAATCGTAAGTCAAGATTGTTAAGTTTACCTCGGTGTGACCTTCCTCTATCACCGAGTTCATAAATTGCACCACCGCTCTGGAATTGAATTTATCAGAGTCGACTAACGAACCTAGATTAGCTTACGCATCTGCCTCGTCGTTCTGATGTCGGGGTACATATTATAGTGTATTTTCCTTGAACTGATGTAATATCACTTGCAACTTATCCAGTTATCTCCCTATCCGGTCTTCTTTTACTTCAAATTTCCCTTTGACTTGGTTAACAACGAGGAGGGAGTCGGACTTGGATTAGATCATCTCAGCCCTAGGCTCTTAGCCAGTTCTAGACCTGCAGTCACAGCCTTATATTCGGTTTCGTTGTTAGTCAACTTCACATTTCTAATAGATTGCCTTATTAAATTACCTCGTGGGTGATTTTAATACAATTCCCAACCCGTACCCTTTCGCGTAAGAAGCATCATCCGTAAATAGGGTCCAGGCCCCCGAGCTAGTCCCCGAGGCAAGCAATAATTCTTTCTCGACCTCGAGGATCCAGGCCGATGTAAATTCGGCCACAAAGTCTGTCAAAATCTGAGACTTTATAGTAGTTCAGGATTTGTACTCAATATCGTACCGCTAACTTCTACAGCCCATTTACCTAGTTGTCCCAAGTGCTCAGGTTTATGCATAAAAGGTACGAGATCATGAAACATATGGGGTGATATTAAAAGTATGATTTTAGTTTCCTAGATGCGCTTAACAAGGAGAGCTAATTTTTCTAAGTGTTGATACCTCGTTTCTGCATCACCTAAGGTTCTACTAACATAATATATAGGAAACTGCATACCTTCTTCTTCCTGGACCAGGACACACTTACCGCGACCTCGGAAACTGCCAAGTAGAGGTATAACTATCCGTTCGCCTTCTGGATGGACAACAAAGGAGGGCATGATAGGTATATTTTGAGTTCTTCTAAAGCCAGTTTACATTCCTGGGTCAAAGAGAAGTCGTTCTTCTTCTTTAGTAATGATAAAAATCGGTGGCTTTTGTCCAATGACCTCGAAATAAATCGGCCCAATGCGACT
Source organism: Nicotiana knightiana (assembly GCA_005239525.1). Taxonomy (NCBI): domain Eukaryota; kingdom Viridiplantae; phylum Streptophyta; class Magnoliopsida; order Solanales; family Solanaceae; genus Nicotiana; species Nicotiana knightiana. Next base: position 98,174 of record ML404103.1, on the reverse strand, counting down.
ATCCGCCTGGTCAGTCTTTGTATCGCCTTCGAGTTGTCAACTATGGTGATATCCTTTATGGATTTTATCTTATTCAAGTTGATCTCTATTCCCCCGTTAGACACCATGAAATCAAGAAACTTGCCCGAGCCAACTCCGAAGGCACACTTCTTCGGGTTCAGCTTCGTGTTGTATTTCTAGTATGTCGAAGGTTTCCAGCAATTGATTCAAGTGGTCTTCTGCTCGCAGGGAATTAACTAACATATTTTCAATATAAACCTCCATTGATTTTCCTTTTTTTCCTCGAACATTTGGTTAACTAGGTGTTGTTATGTGGGACCGGTATTTTTTAATTCGAAAAGCATCACGTTATAACAACAGGTGTCAAATTTAGTTATAAAATAAGTCTTCTTTTGGTCACCCGGGTCCATCCTTATTTGGTTGTACCCAGAATAGACATCGATAAAGCTCAGTGTCTCGTGCTCGGCCGTTGCATCGATCATTTGGTCGATGTTAGGAAAAGAAAATAAATCCTTCGAGCATGCCTTGTTCATGTACTTATAATCTACACACATTCTAAGATTATTTCCCTTTTTAGGCACAACCACTACATTAGCTAGCCAATCCGAGTATTTAACTTCTCGAATAGAACCTACTTTTAAAAGTTTAGATACCTTGTCTTTGATGAATACATGTTTGATTTCGGACTGCGGCCTCCTCTTCTGTTTAACCGGGTGGAATTTGGATCCAAGCTCAATTTGTCAGTTGTCACCTCCGATAGCATCCCTGTCATATCTAAGTGGGACCAAGCAAAGCAATCGGCATTAGATTTAAGGAAATAAATAACTTTTTCTTGAGCTCGGGGGTTAATCCCGCGCCCAGGTATACATTTCTGTCAAGTAGATACTCGATCAGTATGACCTGTTCTAATCCTCGATCATCGGCTTGGAGGCATCGGTATCATCGAGTGCTATGAAGGATCCGGGGACCTTGAAATCATTTGTTGGGTGTTCCTCCCATTTCTCCGACCCGGTCGGGGTCAGGATCATTGATTGCTATTTGGTACTTTTCTCTTCAACCACTCCCTCACCTTTTGATGTTGTGATTGCGGGCATTGAATCACTTCCTCGACAACGAATATCTCATTTGCGGCCGGTTGTTCCCCGTAGACCATTTTGATTCCTCCCGGGATTGGAAACTTCAATGGCCGATGCAAGTTCGAAGGCACCGCTCTCATCTTGTCGACCTGTGGCCTCCCGAAAAAGTCATTGTATCTCATGTCCCCCTCGATTACATAAAATTTTGTTTCCTAGGTGGTCTCGACCGTGTTTACCAGTAGGTTTATTTCACCCTTCGTTGTCTCGCATGCTATGTTGAACCCGTTAAACCTCGTACTGCCGGTACGATTTGTCTAATAACCCCAGTTTTTCCACGACTCTCCATTAGATGATGTTGGCTGAGCTGTCTGGATCAATTAATACACGCTTAACTCGAGAGTTATTAATAATTACGGATATTACCAATGCATCATTGTGAGGTTGAATGCTGCCATGTCAAACCTTTAAACTATAATAATAAACTCAATAATACAATAACCAACACTCTTCCCAAAACCGGGTGGAACGGAGTCATAATCTCTACAAGATGGTACTACAAGTCTCGAACTACAATACTATTTGAAACAAGAAAGAAACAATGGAATGTCTAAACAGAAGGGGAATCTAAGGCCTGTGGACGTGGAGCGGGTATACCTTGAAGTCTCCAAAAGAAAAAACTCAAATCAACTCTAGCGCCCATCACGGGCAAGCGTACGTGGATCTGTATAAAATGACGTGCTAAAGCGGTATGATTACACCACAATAGTACCTAGTAAGTATTAAGCCTAACCTCGGTAGAGTAGTGACGAGTCCAGGTCAAGACACCTACTAGGATATAAATAAATAGCAAGAAACATAACAAGGATTAATAAGGGAAGGCAGAGAAATAACTGATAAGAAACAAGTGAATAGCATGAACTAATACCGACATTGTAAGCATGGAAATAACATAAAGAAATCAATTATACAGAACCACAATGACCATAAACGAACAATAACTGATAGAACGAGGAAGAACAAAACAACAAAGAAGTGTTCCCACCAAAACTCTTTGCAAATTGCAACAGGAGATAAACAACAAGAATCACAATGTGGTACCTCGTGTACAATAAGATCACAACTGAGGTACCGCCTCGTGTATATATCAAGAATCACAACCGAGGTAGCGCCTCATATTCACATTTCTTAATTTGAATCACAATTTTTCCTTATACCGATGCGTGAGCCTTACATTTAAATATATTTTAAAAACAGCTTTTCCCAAAAGAGATACACGCACTTTACCCCACCTTATGACACCATGTGGCTGCACGTAGTTCCCCTACAAGCAACACACACATAAGTCCCACCTTATGTCTCCGCCTGCACATTAATCCCTAGCCTTATACCGCTGCATGTGCATCAATATCGCATCACAATAACAACTCGCACCATAAATGCCCATACATCACAACTTGCCAACAATCAACAATATCAATATTTCCACAATAATAGCCCATGGCTCCACCACAACGTGTACAAGAATATCAACAACAAAAATGGACGTAAAATGCTCAACAAGGAAGATGTCTCAACAATAACAATTTCGCCTCAACGTGATAACATCTTTCACAACTTCAACACCAATAACTCAACAATGAGAGAGATATTGTATAACCACAATATTAAATAATATTAACTCACAATGGAAGAGATACGTGTAACAATGACCTCAAATAATGGAAATCAACAATAAAAGAAATAACATGAACAATAACTTCCAGTAATGATCATCAATAATGAAAGATATAACACGACCAATAACTTCAAATAATGATAATCAACAACGAAAGAGATAACATATAACAACAATAGAGGCAACAAGTTCAACTAAAGCATGAGAGCTATTTATCAATTAGGATGTAGAACAAGTGTTAACGAAATTATTTAAGGCATGTAAGCATAGACTAACACAAGTAAGAATAGATTGACTATGAGAATTTAGAACATGATACGACAATTCAATTAAACCATGAAAAGAGTCTAAGTGACCTAAACTGGTCAAATACCATGTACAACCCGTGTACCCACTCGTCACCTTGCGAACAAGACTTTCACATAGCACCAAAAGACACAATCAATACCAATCCTAAGGGGTAGTTCCCCCACACGAAGTTATGCAAGATATTTACCTCAACTAGGCCAATTCAACTCTTGAAAATAGATTTTCCCTTAAAATTCACCTCCGCACGGCTCAAATCTAACCAAAATCGATTTAATATCATCAAAAAATGTAAGGAAAATCAATTTCAACAGATAAAGTTATAATCTTTACACTTTTCCCAAAAAGTCAATAAAAGCCAACCCGGGGCTCGCCTGGTCAAAACCGGGTCCAATGGTAGATTCCGACTACCCATGACCCCACGAGTTCATAATTGTGATTAGTTCCGAAATACGAGTCCAAATCGACTCTCAAAACTCAAATTCTTATTTTAAAAAACTTGACCAAGTTTCATAATTTTTCACTTTTATTCACATGATTTTGATGTTAAAGTCTAAGATATATTGATGGAATATGATTAGAAATAGATTAGAATCACTTATCCAAAGTGTGTAGGTGAAAACTCCCTCTCCAAATTGCTTTCTACCGAGTCTAGGGTTCAAAAATGAGAGAATATTTTGAAAATCCCATCTCCTAGCCCTTTGCACTAGACGAAGTTGTCGCATTTGCAACATAGGGTTCGCATTTGCAACATAGGGTTAGCATTTGTGAACCCTCGCATTTGCGGACCACGGCTTGCATTTGTAAACCCTGACAGCCTCATGGAACATCGCAATTGCGAGAAGAGGCTTCGTAATTGCGAATTGGACATCATCACAAAAGCGAACCATTGTTCGCAAATGCGAACCTAGTTAAACTCATGTTGTCTTCGTAAATGCGAAGGGGTAGTCACAATTGGGACATTTGAGCCCCCACCTTCACATTCACAATTGCGAGGCTGGTGCTTGCAATTGCGATAACTGGGCACTAGCAACACCAGCAGTTAAATTTCAATGCAATCTACTCTGAAACATGTCTGAAACTCATCCGAGCCCTCGGGGCTCCAAACCAAACATCCACACAAGCTTAAAAAATCGTATGAACATCTAAATCTACCAATTGAAATCTAAGATAGAGGTCGTCATATTGATGCTCTCTGATACGATCATATAAAGAATAACAAGAAACCACTCAAGCAATAACTCAATTACGCTCTGAAAGATCCAATATAACAAACTGGTTGGCTAAGGCCTGGACATCTAATGCTAATGGCCTCTTTGCTATCGGTAGGTATGTTAAACTATCCAAACTCTCTACCTTTTGACTCAAGGCATCGGTCACCACATTGGCCTTCCTGGGATGATATAGAATGGTGATATCATCGTCTTTAAGCAACACTAACCATCTCTATTTTTGCAAGTTAAGATCCTTCTGTTTGAATAGATGTTGTAGACTCTGGTGGTCAGTAAAGACCTCACAAGGTACACCGTACAAATAATGCTACTAGATCTTCAACGCATGAACAATAGCTACCAATTCCAAGTCGTGGATTGGATAATTCTTCTCATGGGTATTCATCTTTCGAGATGCGTAGGAAATCACCCTACCGTCTTGCATCAACACCATGCCAAGGACAATACGTGACGTATCACAATACATAATATAATACCCCCGAGCCCGTAGGCAATACCAACACTGGGGCTATAGTCAAAGAAGTCTTAAAATTTTGAAAGCTCTCCTCACACTCCTCGGACCATATGATAGGAGAACCCTTCTGGGTCAATCTGGTCATAGGTTCAGCAATAATAAGAAACCCTCTATGAAATAGTGATAATACCCGGCCAAACCAAGGAAACTCCGAATCTCCATAGCCGGGGATGGTCTGGGTCAACTTTGAACTTCCTCAATCTTCTTCGGATCTACCTTTATTTCCTCACTCGACACCATGTGACCCAAAAACGCCACTAAATCAAGACAAATTCACAGTTTGAGAATTTTGCATATAACTCCTTCTCGCTCAAGGTCTGGCAATCCTCAAGTGTTGCTCATGATCTTTCCGGCTGTGGGAGTAATCCAAGATGTCATCAATAAACACAATGGAGAATGAATCTAGATAAGGCTGGAATACATCGTTCATCAAGTGCATAATTATTGTTGGGGTATTGGTCAGCCCAAATGACATCACAAGGAACCCGTAGTCATCATACCGAGTCCTAAAGGCAGTATTCGATATATCCGGATCCTGAATCCTTAGCTGATGATAACCTGACTGCAAATCAATATTTGAGAACACTCTAACACCATGTAGCTGATCAAATAGGCCACTAATGCGTGGAAATAGATACATGTTCTTCAATGTAAACTTGTTCAACTACTGATAATCAATGCACATGCGCATAGTACCATCATTCTTTTTCACAAACAAGACCGGAGCACCCCACGGTGACACACTAGGCCAATTGAAACCATTATCAAGCAACTCTTTCAGCTTCTTCTTTAACTCTTTCAACTCTGCTGGGGCCATACAATATGGTGGAATAGAAATGGATTGAGTTCCCGACAACAAGTCAATACCAAGATCAATATCCCTATCAAGCGGCATGCCCGCAAGATCTGTTGGAAATACATCTGGGAAGTATCTCACTACCGGAACTAACTCAATGGTAGGAGTACTATCACTATATCTCTCACAAAGGCTAGACAAGCATCACATCCCTTCTCAACCATCCGCTGAGCCTTTAGAAATTAAACAACCATGCTAGTAACATAATCAAAAGCACCCCTCCACTCTAATTGTGGTGAACCTAGCATAACCAATGTCACAGTCTTGGCTTGACAATTCAGAATAGCATGATAGGGCGACAACCAGTCCCTGCCTAAGATAACATCAAAGTCTATCATACTAAGTAACAATAGAATATGGCCTAACCTCCCCATTTAGGGCAACCTCTACCCACTTGTCCACCCATCCCTAGATGGCTATGCGGGTAGAATGTCAACTGGGGCAGCAACCATGGCCTGAGAAGCCTGTGGACCTGATTGAAACCGTGGAGCCTGAGTAGTCTGTGGAGGTACACCCCTATGGATCTGGGGCAGTCTTTAACCATATGGCGGGTATCACCACCCTCAAATAAATCTCTCACGGGGCATGGCTTCTAGGCTGGCACGGGCCTGGTCGGCTAGATTGACCGATGAAGAAACCCAGTGCAGGAGGAGTACTAGAAAGTGGCTGAGCATAGTGTGCAACCTGTGACCTCGTAATAAACAGAGCACTGATGAATTGGACGACTCACAAAGAGTCTACCATGACTGGCTGTAGATGTATAGTGACCACCACTAAATCCTCCAGTACCTCGAGGCATCTTGGCCTCTCTGTCCTCTATCATGGCCCCGCATACCTCCACCATCTGTGCAATCTCTACCACCTGCTGATATGGAGTATATATCTCCAACTCTCGAGCCATTCTGAACCTAATACCATAGTTGAGCCCCTCGATAAATGGACGAACTCACTCTCTAACTATAGAAACCAAGGTAGGTGCATGTCTGGACAAATCACTAAATCTGACTGCATATCATTGGCCCTTGTGGGAAATCTACTCCCCCTATGATCATATTGATCATATGTTAAGGTTCTTTCTGCTCCATATTTTTGTTGGTGTCCCTGGTTTTGAAATGATTTTTGGCTCGCTCACTTAGGAATTCTCGAAGATGCCCATTGTTGAATAGACGAGCCACTTCTTCCCTTAGCTGTCGATAATCGTCTGTACTGCGACTATGAGTGCCGTTATATTTACATATCAAGTTATGATCCCTCTGTGCGGGATCAGACTGGAGTGTCCTTGGCTATTTGGTATCCTTGGTGTGACCGACGGCCGACACTATACTCGTTGCATCCACGTTGAAGTTATATTCTGATAGTGTCAGGGCTTCTTTTCTCCTGAGTGATTTTTCAAAATCGTTTCTACTCATCAAACTTTGGTTGCTAAGACCTTGGTCGCTTCTCCTATCGTTCCTAGTTGGGTGGCAACTGGGTTCTCTTCCCTTTCTATTCGAGTTGTATAGCTGGTACCAATCTTAGGATGGCCTCGACTCTTGTTCCACAATTATTTTAGACTTGTCGTTCACTCTATTGGAGTAAACAGACCCTGAGGGAGCCCCCAGATGGTCGTCCTCAACTCTGATCTTTGACTGGTACCTATTATGAACATCGGCCCAAGTGACTGGAGGGTATTCTACCAAGTTTTGCTTCAACTGTTGAGAAGAAACAAAACCTTGGGGCTTGAATCCTAGAGTAAACGCCTTAACGGCCCAATCATCTGCGACCGGGGGCAGTTCCATCCATTCTATTTGGAACCTCGACACGAACTCCCTAAGCATTTCGTTGTCCCTTTGCTTGACTTTGAATAGGTCGGATTTCCTTGTCTCAACCTTGATGACACTGGCATGGACATTAACAAAGTCATCTGCAAGCAAAGCAAATGAATCAATAGAATTTGGAGGAAATTTATGGTACCATATCATCGCTCATTTGGATAAATTTTCCCAAAATTTCTTCAGTAACACCGACCTGATCTAGTCATCTTCCAGGTCATTGCCTTTTATTGCACATATGTAAGAGGTTACATGCTCATTTAGATATATGGTACCATCATATTGGGGATACCGGGAATTTGGAACCTTTTTAGAATTTTCTTCGGTGTCGCACTTAGGGTAAAAGACTTCTGATTGAATTCTTTGGAACCGATTCCTTTCAATATTGGGGGTTCTCCCGGGATTTGATCGACCCCTGAGTTGTAAGTCTCCACCTTCTTGTCATTTGCCTCTATCTTCTTTTTTCTAGTTTTCACCCGTGTTGTTAGTGCTTCGAGCATTTTCATCACCTCGAAAGTCTCTCTGATCTTGGTCTATGACAATTCGTTCATCCCTCCGAGCATCTTCTCCAACCTGGTCGTGTTTGGTCATGTTCCTTATGTGATTTTGGCTCCGCAGTTGTGCTATTGCCACTTGTTGAGCTTGTAATATTTCAAAAATCAATCGTAAGCTAACTCCATCGTATCCCCTTTCATGCGCTTCCCGAGCCGATGGTGGGGGTGCCCCATAAATGCAATTTTCGGGATCAGTTGGTAGGATGATATTGATGGCAACCTATGAATGTGCATCGACTGGGTCAGCGATTGGAACGCCATTAGGGTCAACAGGGGGCACACCATTTCTTGGTACCAAGGTATTATTTTCATCATGGCAACCTGACTCGTTGTCAACGTTGATTGAGAATTTGACATTTTGGATAGACCTGAAATCAAACTTCAAAGAGCAAGGGTAAAATAAGGTGTGTTATAGAGATTCATATTAAATAACCACTATTATCCTTAGCCCCACGGTGGATACAAACTGTTTACCCTCAAAATGAGTAACAATAAAATTTATACGCAATTTAAGGATACATGATTTAATTTAATACGAATGATATAAGAATAACAAATAATCAAATTAAAGAGAAACAAAACGATCAAACCAAACGTAATATAACAATTAAACCTAGATTTATGTTGAGCACTAAACTTGGTTTCGATCGATCCCTCGTGATGGGCTCGGTTGCAACTAAAGAAAAGAGTAGTTGAAGAACACTATAAACAATAGCTGGAAGACAAAAATAAATTTATTTCTTTGATATGTGTGCCCATATTTTTGAAATACAAGGCAGAGTAGAAAATCAATTAGACAGAAAAATCAAGAGACTTAGGTCTGACAGAACGGTGAATATAGTACTAATACTCTAGAAGATTTTTTTGAGAAAAATGGTATTATACATGAGGTTAGTGCTCCCTATACTCCCCAACAAAATGGTGTAGCCGAACAGAAAAATAGAACCCTTAAGGAATGATGAATTCTATGTTTTTGGGGTCGGGTTATCTGATAATATGTGGGGGGAAACTGTTTATCTGCATGCTATGTTGTTAATAAAGTCCCCCATAAGAAGCTATATAAAACCTTGTATGAGTTATGGAAAGGGTTTTCCCCTAACTTGAAAATTCTGAAAGTGTGGGGTGTTTGACTAAGGTTGGTCTACCTAATTTTAAACAAGTAATTGTCGGACCTAAGACTTTTGATTCTATTTTTATCGTTTACGCTCAAAATAGTGTTGCGTATTGATTTATGTCTTTGAATGATAGTTCTATTTGTGAATCTAGAGATGCAAAATTTTTTGAGCATGTTAATGATAGTTCTATTTGTGAATCTACAGATGCAGAATTTTTTGAGCATGTTTTTCCATTGAACAATAATTTGTCTAATGATGTGCCTAATAATGCTTCTACATCTATGTCTGTTAATTCTCATATTTTGCCTTCTTCTAGTGTTACTTCTAATGAGCATGAAAATGAACTTAGAAGGAGTAAGAGACGGAGAATTGAAGCTAGCTTTGGTCCTAACTTTATCACTACTTTCTTGACTGAAAATAGTGATCTTGATGTTTTGAGTGATGAATTAGTGTCAAACTATTTAATAGAAGAAGACCCAAAGACTTATAATGAAGCAATGAAGTCAATAGATGCTAGTTTTTAGAAAGAGGCCATTAAAAGTGAATTAGACTCTATAGTTTCTAATCACAATTGGGACTTGTGTGATTTGCCTAAACCCATAAGTAGCAAGTGGCTTTTAAGATGAAATTGAGATATGATAGTACAATTGAGAAATATAAGGCTATACTTGTGATTAGGGGTTTTAACCAAAAGAAAGGCACTGATTACTTTGACACTTATTCTCATGTCACTAAGATAGAGACTATAGAACTCTTGTTGCTTTATCCGCTATTCATAATTTAGTTATATATAAAATGGATGTTAAAATAGCTTTCCTAAATGGTGATTTAGAGGAAGAAATCTATATGTCTCAACCTGAGGGATTTGTGATCCAAGGACAGGAGAATAAAGTATGCAAATTGAGAAAGTCTTTGTAAGGTCTAAAGTAGGCACCTAATCAATGGTATGAAAAGTTTAATAACACATTAGTCGGTAATGGTTTTGTTGTTAATGCATCTGATACTTGTGTTTATTCTAAGACGATAAGATCAGATCGTGTGATTATATGTCTATATGTGGATGACATGTTAATCTCTGGCCCTAATGTGAATGTTGTTTATGATACTAAGAATTTTTTGTCTTCTAAATTTGAAATGAAATATCATGGAGAAGCAGATGTGATTTTAGAGATTAAAATAAAAATAACTTCTAATGGTGTTTCGTTATCTCAGTCTCATTATATTGAGAAAATGTTGAAAACATTTAATGGTTTTGATGTAGCACCTGTAAGAACTCCTTATAATCCTAGCATACACTTGAGAAAGAATAAGGAATCCAGTATTTCTCAAAGTAAATATGATAAGATAATTGGTAGTGTAATATTTCTCATGAATTATACATGACATGATATTGCTTATGTTGTTAGTAGTTTGAGTAGATATACTCACAACCCTAGTGGTGAACACTGGAATTATCTTCATCGTCTATTAAGGTATTTGATAGGTACTAAGGATTGGTGTTTGCATTTTAATAAATTTTCTGCTGTTTTAGAAGGATTTTGTGATACAAACAGGGTTACTAACAATGATGAAGTTAGCTCCACTAGTGACTATGTTTTACTTTGGGTGCAGGTGCTATTTCGTGAAAGTCTTCAAAAAAGACTTGCATAGCACGGTCTACTATGGAGTCTGAATTCATTGCTCTTGAGTTGGCAGGGCAAGAAGTCGAGTGGTTGAGAAATTTATTGGTAGACGTGCCTTTGTGGGTTAGACAAGCTTCATCAGTTTCTCTATATTGTGACTCACATGCGATAATTGGAATTGCCAAAAATAGTGTGTACAATGAAAAAAGAAAACATATCCGCATTAGACATGGTGAGGTAAAACAATTATTGAAACATGGTGTTATTTCCTTAAAATATGTAAAATACGAAAGAAATTTGGCAGGTCCTTTAACCAAGGGTTTGGCAAGGAGAATTATCCTTGAAGCGTCGAGGGAGATGGGGCTAAAGCCCATGGATTGAGGATGTATGGTGGATACCCGTTTGTGGTCAAACGAAGCCATATGAGACCTCAATATGCACTATATTTCCTATCCCTATGGCATGTGGTAGTACTTTATAAGGTTGAGCTTATCTTTCTCTTAATGATTCCATAGTCGTAAGGTGGTCTATGTGTAGATACACTTAATGGAATCACCTACGTGAGTGTAAAGATGTGGTCGCCTTTTATGAAAGACTTGGAATGTCTTTCTAGAGCACTCATGAGACCAAGGTATGTGCATGACCATAAAAGCACTTTGTGTGTCGCGGAGTTTGCATAAAATTAAGGATATAGTATGTGTTGTGGGGGTCTCAACTAATTTTCATTCAGTTCAAGAGTACTTCACTTTGTGGATGTTAGTTGTTGCCTCATTTCACTACGTCAATTCAAATCGAAAGATATTGACACTTAAGTACATCTTCCTTCTTTTACCTAGAGTTGTTCTTATTCTATTTTTGTCTTTGCATTAGTGGGAGATTATTGGTATTATTTATACTTTATAATGCAAAGCAAAAGATTTTTTTGTGGTCCCTTTTTCTTCTTTACTTCTTTGTCTTTTGTGAAAGACAAAGTATCCTTCATTAGTTGTGGAAAGTCTTTTTCTTCTCCTTATATTGGATTCCTCTTTGTTGGGCTTGTAAAGAGCTAGTAAAAGGAAGTGGTCTCGCGCACAAGAGAAATTGGTCTTGAAGGCAAAACGGATCGATTTTCCCCCTCTCTGCGCGCGAGATATACGTTTGGCCTAATCCAAATCTGATTTTGCTAAAATTATTTTTTCATTTTTTGAGCTTACCAGAAATGTGTCAAAATGCATGCTTACCAGAATATATGCAAATTCATTCTGTTTGAATTGAATTTTGTAACGTCTGATTTATTACTTTGTAACAGCTATAATTTAAATTCTTGTAACTGCTACTTGAATTCTTGTAACTCCTACTTGAATTCTATAATAACTCTTTTATTTTCATAACCCCCAAATTAATTATCCTTCTTGTAACAGCTCTAGCATCTTATCTATATTAGGAGATGTTTTGTGAAGTTTTCAGACACAGAAACACCTTCATCTCTCTTCGTCTTCAAATGATTTCTAGGCAAATATGTTGTGCAATTCTAAATTTTCATCCACGAGTTCACGTGTTTGGAGGTGTTGTGCAACCTTGGGGAGCGACCGGTCTTAACGATTTGCACTCAGTCGGGCCGAAATCGCTTTTAAGGAAGTGGCTTGCCACGACACAGTATTTTGATAAGTTGTTTACTTCTTGTTCTTCGTCAATATCATCTACTCATTTTTCTTACACCTTCATCCTCCTATATGTTTGGTTCCTTTCTTTAACTTTCTGCTAGTTTTGTTCCCAGTTTAATGACGAAAAGAGCTTGTTGAACCCTGGGGGATACGCCTAATTTTGTTCATTATTGTGTGGACGAAATATTCATAAGGACAGTGTCCTTGACATGACTCGAGCTAATTCGTATTGTCCATAACTTACATTATTCTTATGGAGAAGATCAAATCTAATAGTTTGCTACCTGATACTCAAACTTGCAAACACGGAAGAAATACAATTAAACCAACTTTTCCAGTAATTCTGGAATTTTGAGAGTAATAGATGACAAACAACTGGATATTATTATTATTATTATTATTATTATTATTATTATTATTATTATTGGCGTTGCTGCTGCATTTGTGGTTTCAGAAAACTTTTCTATTAAAGGAGGTAATCTCTTCAACTTGACATGTTTTTGTGGTACATAATATTTAAGTATCAGATATTCATAATTGGACTATACCTCCTAAATTTTTATTTTTTCCTGATTATTATCAAGAATATAATTAATAGGCTCAAGATATGATACATATAATGTCTTCCAATCTTGGAAGTGTTTACGATTGATATTGGGGTATTAGGTGAAGTGAATAATTATGAATTGTGAAAAGAGCATTTGATTAACCTGAACATCGAGGGGAATGAGACAATTGCCAATTTGAGATATATCAACAATGATGATAACCAAACCTATGTGATTGGAGATCCATGAAGTCGGTTCATATGAGTAATAATAAGTCATTAGTTGATCAAATATGTACTGTTAAATTATGTTTTTTCCTATTGTCTGTGCGAAAAAAGTGCAAGACTGCAAAGAATATGAGGTTGAGTTATTAAACTCTTAATCCAATAATCCATAACTTTTTGTAGGTGGTATATTGCGTTGCTGAATACACGTGATGGATGGACCTATATGAATATGGAGTGGGACCGCTCCTATGAAATTTGTGTCAAAATTTCTAAAACACTCATGAATACCAGGCGCGCGCATGGCCTATTAGCGCAAAACCACGATAAGAACAGAAATTGTGGGGGTGTAATATGATGAATAAGATCTCTAGATTACAACAAGAATTTTTGGTTCATAGAAGTTGTCAACTTTACCAATTATTATGTAAGTTAAATTTTATTTTATCTATATCTGGTTCATAGTCTATAAGATACCAGATGAATTTCATTATACTTGAAACCGAGCAAATTATAATCTCTCTCTTTATTATTGTATTTTTTTGAAATATGTGGGGGGTTGTTGGAATTTGTGGGTATCTCAAAAGGAAGTTTCCCTTTATCAACTTTCTCTCATCTTGAAATAGTCAAACTAGTTGTTACAAACTAGTCGCTAGAAATTAGCCGTTAGAAACTAGCCATTAACTAGTCGTTGGAGCAACCCCTATATAAACATGGTCTTTGGAAAGTTAAAGACACAATTTTTTTGACACAACTTTCTGAATTTTCTTCTTCCTCCTATATGCTGGGTTTCTTTATTAAATTTTTTGCTAGTCATGTTTCCAGTTTAATAACTGAAGAGCTTGTTGAATCCTGAAAGATACGCCTAATTTTATTCTTTATTGTGTAGGCAAAATATCCTTAATGACAATGTCCTTGAGACCTCGACACACCTCAAGTTTGATAATTCCTATTCTTCGTAACCAATTTTTCCAACAACTTATGTAATAGTGCTAGAGAGAGGTGGGGTTGCGGAAGAATTATTATCTAGAAGTAGTATAAAAATAAAAATAACTTGTTCAGTATATAGTTTTTAATTTATTTTTCTCTTTTTCTTGCATATTAGACTATTATAAGAGCATTTTCAAAAGAAAATATTTTTTTATGGTAAAAGGTGGGGAGTGAAAAAACTAATGCAGCGGAGAACGATTGCATGAATCAGAATAAGGTGGATGATCAAGAAACAAAGGCTCCGTGTTCGAACATTGTTGATCTTAGCTTAGCGTTCTAGCCGCTGCTTTATTTTGTATAATGATAACGATTTTTCTTTCTTAGCGCTCCGACCCCCTTGTATAGTAACGGCAACTTTGTTTGCGCGAGTTTCTCTTATTGACATCTGAATCTTAATAAGATCTCAGACATTAAGCGCGTTTTATTTTTAAAGTCCGAATCTTAATTATTCATATTTTAATCATTAAGTGTGTTTATTTTTTTACTTCACAGTCACTTAATGGGTCTGAATAGGTCTGTATGATTAAGATCCATAACAGAGACTTAATTTCATAAAGATGTTATAATCCATATTCATTATTAATTATCGTCACCGCCTACCATTATCAACTGCCACCACCACCATACTCAACCTCCATCATCATCCTCAATCATAGCCGCCATCATAATCGGCTACCACCACCTGCCATCCGCACCACTCCCACCACCATCATTCTCAATCAAAATCACTCATCCACCTCAACTACCACAACTAACCACCCAATCGTCATCAACAATCATAACTGGCACTACCCATTATTATAAACTACCACCACCTTCCTCAATCACAACTACCACCACCACCCGCCATTGTTAACTATCACCACTCACCACCACCATCCTAAATCATAATTGTGATCACCACTAGCTACTACCTTGAACCACCACCATCAACTAAACCTACCACCAACCACCACCTCTAGTCGGCATTCACAAGCACTTAATGAGTCTGAATATGTCTATAAGATTAAGATCTATAACAAAGACTTAATTTCATCAAGATGCTATTGTCCATACTCATTATTAACTGTCGTCGCCGCCTACTATTATCAACTACCACCATGCCGCCGCCACCACCACCACACCACCATTATCATCAATCATAGTCGCCTCCATTATCGGCTGTCATCATCCACCACTGCCGGCACCATCATTCTCAACCACAATCAACACTCATTCACCTCAACTACCACAACCAACTACGCCATCACCATCACCATCAACAACCTTAGCCGGCATTGCCTATCATTATGACAGATCACCACCCACAACCACCGTCCTCAATCACAACTACCACCACCCGTCATTATTAACTATCACCATCCACCACCCCCATCATCAATCATAATCACCGCCATTACCAATCACCACTAGCTACTACCCTAAACCACCACCATCAAACAAAACTACCACCAACCACCGCCTCTAGTCGGCATTCACCCGTTAGCCATAACCGTTAACAGCTATCATATTTTTAAAAACTATATATTTTGTTGATAGAAATTAGATTAATTAGTATTTCATTGAATTTTATGTTTATTAATTTTCAAATGAAGATAAATCTTATACATTCAGATGTTAAAAGTCAAACAGTCTTAATCATTTAGTATTCAGATCTTAATATACATCTTAATATTCAGTTGTGTATTCAGATTCAGATGTTTTAATCTTAATACACATCTTGATATTCAGATGTGTATTTAGATTCAGACGTCTTAATCTTAAAAGAAACAAATGAGGCCACCTTCAAGAAACCCTTCTTTTTTACAAACCATTCCTTTTTTGGAGGTTGGTGTCAAACTTTAACCTACAAGAAGTCGCTTGATCGATGATATTGGAATAATTATTCCGGAAATAAAATCTCTTATTAAAAAAGAATATTAATGGAAAATAATTTCAGTTGGACGAATACGTTATGACATGTAGATTAACTCAATTACCTTTTACTCATCCAAAATCAACCTATCCCACTCATTTGATGCCATTAATTCTGAAAAATATCTAACTTCCAACATCAATGATTATCGTTGTACTAATTGAAAGTAATGAAGTTGAAAGAACAAGGTACTTGGTATTTAGTATGATTTGTAAAAGAAAACCTGTTCGATATAACATATGAAAATTTAATTATAGTAGTTTTCCAAGTATTAACTTGAAGTTTACGTTACTTAGTAAATCATTGAATTAGACGTCTGAAAATGAAATAAAAATAATTTCTTTGGGTAGGATTGGGTCATATTGAGTAATTCACATGCTATATAGTCCATGTTGGCCCACTACTAATTTTATCTAGGAAACTTACACAAATGTCCCAAATAAGTCTCAACATACCAACCTCTAGTCACTAGTCATAGATTTACCAAAACTAACCAAGCACATATAAAAATTGAAAAACCAAATAAATAATGTTCTTTCTCTCAAAGAATCACATGCAAAAATCTCCTTCCATATTTCTAAGCGTGATTAGCAACATTAGATGCAAGACCAAAGAAAATTTCATGGATGAGGTAGCAAATAAGGTGATGAAATAAAAAAATATATACATATACAATATTCCAAAAATCTAAGCAAAAAAGGAATTTTTTCAATGGGTATAATTGAAACATATAGATAAGTCAATATACAAAATTTGAGGAAGATTGGAGGTGATTTGGACTGGTTTTGTATCAAAATTCATTATTAAATCGAGGTCAAAAAATTGTTTTGCGACGCATGTATAATACATGTATCTCACACACATGTATACATGTGATACACAATTGATAAAAATATGATACATATGTGATACACAAATGATACACGGTGTGATACACATATCATTTTATTTATGTTCAGTTTTTAGTTCGAATATTCAATTCAAACCACCTCAAAACTTCACCAAATCATCCCAAAACTAAGATTCAAGCTCCTTAAGATGTACCCAATCTATTCTAATAACACTCATTCAAAAGAAAGCAAAAGCTTGACCTTTTTTTGTTACAAATAGCTAATATTAGTAATATTTTAAAAATTAGCTAATTTTTGTAATGAGCTACTTATAAATGGACATAGCTGGACTTACCCCCTTCTGATTATATTCCAATTAAAAGATGGATTCCTGTTTTTGTTTTTTCTTAAAAAAATAATCAAATTATCTTCTTTTTAACCTGCCATATAATGGGCAATTATTGAATTCCCATTTCATTGCTCACCTCCAGCATACCCTCACTGTCTACAAGTGTTGCTAAAACATATAACAAAAAGCAATTAGATGTTGATAGAGTGAGTTCTCAAATAACTGTATTTATATAGGTTTTTCAACCCCAAAGCACTGAGTTTTGTTGAACTTATCAACCTGTTGCTAAATACGTCATTGATTAGGCGAATGTTGCACTTCAGCAAAGAAAGTGAAGGAATTTTGTCATCAAGAGTTGAACTAGCTGTATCTTTGTACTAGAATTTCGTAGTTGTAATGTTTTCTTTTTTTTTCGAGAAAAGGTCCACTCCGTTAATCAAAAAAAAATAGGAGAGCACCCCTTCTCCCGAAGTTACACGGTCATTTTACCAGTCGAATGTACGATTAAAAGTGATTAACGTAGCCTCTTCAGAATTTGGTGCAAAATTGACGCACACATTTAGTCCTGCGTCCATTGTCACAAAGAAATAGTAATTCAGTGTCACTTCTATAGTTCCACTGGCCTAAAATTCTGACTTTTATCTCTAATAACGTCTACAAAGATCTTTTGAAACACAATCAGACCCTTGTGGTCCGGCCCTTCCGCGGACCACGCACATAGCGGGAGCTTAGTGCACCGGATTGCCTTTGCCCTTTAGTCGAAATGTGCATTTGCAGATGCTATATGATCCAGAAGACATTATGTAGCATTGATCCTGAATACAGAATCAGTATCCCAAATGGACATCAAATAATGACGGTGTCCTAAATTATGGGCTACAAGGACTCCCATTCTAACATCTTCACACCTGAAAATTTCATAAACAAACTCACCTCATCTGTTTTACCTCATCTCTATAAATCAAGAAGTTGATAAATTACAGCCTCATTCACATAGTTAAGTTAATGTGACCGCAGGAGAATGACCTGCTGGGCATCTTTGCCTCCTCGGACGTCTAGTCGTCTTGCCCCACCCTGTTAGACTTTTGTCCTCCAAACTTATAAGAGGAGGGGTTATTGGGGACGACACAGTGGCAGGGGCGGTTTCAATCACCATCCTCCGCCTTCCCCGTTTACCACTGCCATTCCTTCTCATGGATCCTGAGTTCCAATAATGGCCCATAGCTTTCATCAACTCTCCGAATGTCTGAATGTCTTCGGTCACCTCATGCCTTGACAACGAAGTCAGTCCAGGAAGTATATCCCTTTGAAAGTCCCTCCGCTGCCTTCCCCACCTTCCGTTTCCTCTGCGGGTTCGCTTTGTTAGTGAAGTGGCTCCTGCATCTTCCACTGGTTGGACTTCAGGAACAAAAGGCTTGGGCATGTAGTCTTCTTCCTTAGTCTCTTCTAGTTGCAGTGTCATTGCCTCAAAGTAATCCATTTCCACGGTAGGAGTAGGTGCAAGAATCACAGCATCCTTGGCTATTATTTCTTTGGACTTGCTCGTGAATTCATTGTCAAAAGAAAAGACTACATCAACAAACCAACCTAGGGATCCCAGTGGATCATCAGAGGGATTGCTGGAACTTTCGTCTATAAAATTGAACTGACTGGATGATGAAATGGATACTATTGCTTCCGCTGCGTTCCTGACAACTTCATCCTGTGGCTTTTTAAGTTTAGGCACAGGAAAATGCAAAGATGCATCATTTTGTTTGTCCTCTCCGGACAAATGATCTAGTTCAGTTTCCAGAACAGGAAGAGCTTCCAGATCTATCTGGATGACAGTCCTCACGTTGACATTATTGCGTTCAACAAAGAATGAATCTTCATCTTCAGTAATACATGAGTTCAAATCAAAGGAATTTCTGATAATGGTAGCTTTTGTGTCCATCACTGTCTCAGCAACAACTGATTCTGTGCAAGCCTGTTTCTCGGGCTCAACCACAGAAAGGTCACAAGCTATGTTAATGTCAATCACCATATTCCTCCGTTCATGTCTTCTATTTTCTCCCTCAGGTGAGGAATGAAGAGTAGCAGAAGTGGAAACAAACAAAGATGACTCATTCTTGGAAGCACATGGAATTTCAGGAATTGGAACCCCCAGAATTTTCCTTATACTTCGGGTTTCCGCCAGCTCCTTTCTGGCCTTCATGCTGCAATCTTCTAGAGTTGGTACGATGTTCTGTGCATAGGAGACATCGCTGAGATTTTTTGATGGACCACTTCCGCTGATAGGTGAGTTTGTGTAGGCTTGGATGAAGCCAGAGTCGGCTGAATTTCCACCTTTCATGGTATCCGTACTCACATTTCTGAAACTTGGCTTAGCTTTAAGCCACGGAAACACTGGTATACAGTCTTGAGGCTCTCTTTTTGCCCCAACCAACTCAAGATCTCTCCTGGAAAGTTCCTCATCTGGTGAACTCTTTGATAGTACATTCAAATCGAAACCTCTGTGGGACGTCAAGTCCATATTATTGGAGCTAATAAGATATTTCTCACACCTATTATTAGGAGAGCACTTAGATGTCAAGTTGTCACCCTCGTTATGCTTCCGAGAATCAAAATCAACAGATAAGAAAAGGGGTGAGTCTTTGGGCCCCGATGAGGACCCTTGGTGAAATCCATTCCTGATGGAGAGATCAGTAGCCAAACCTAGATTTGACGTAGAACTTCCATTGATATGCCGCTTGTCTCCAAAAATGCCATTGCTCTGAGGTGACTGTGGACTCTTGCTGACCATAGCAAATGAGTTCAATGACGGGTTTGTGTGCCCTGATGATAGCCTTATGCCACTTGGTTTACCCCAAGAAGAGAGTGTGTGTGACCATGAATTGGTAAATTCCGAAGAATTAGAGAATGGATATGGAGTAGCCGTATGAGAAGTGACAAATGGTTTCCCATAGGTATAGTTGGACTTCTCATGATTTCTGTGGAAGGTCTCTAAACTATGCACTGTTCTCCCTCTCCAAAGGTCATCCCTGATACGGTGAGGTGATTGAACCCCAGGAGTTAGACAGGCTTTGTCAAGCATTACTTGTGCCGAGTGGAAAGATGTAGGTAACTTGTTTTGTGCAAAACTATGAGGTAGTGGAGCCAAGGTACCTTTAACATTACCTGCAAAAGGAAGGAAACACCTGACATACCATCACAAAAATCCAATAAAGAAGGAAATTTTAATGTTCAGCAAGTCAAGATTAGGCGCATACAACCAAAACTCTGGCCGTTGTATATACAATGTTTCACAGGTATTATTTACCTGTCTCATATGTAGAAGAGTACCAGTCTCTCTCTTTCCCTTTACTACCAAATGCTGGATTTGATTTAGCACAAGCATTTAGATCAACAGGTGATGGGGTTACTTCTTCAAGCTGAGCTGGTTCATTGAGATCAGCTAACCTAACCAAGGTTCTCAAACATGAATTGGATGCTGAAGCATCTCTTTTATCACTCTTGGTACCAGCATCAACACCAGGAAAAACATTTGTACTGCTGTCTTGGTCAGCTGTATCATATCTATTAGCACAAGATCTTGGACAGAATGATCCTTCTTTATCTCGCAACTGCTCATCAGCTTCATCTGTTTCTATGTAATCATCAGCTGGAAGTTGAAGATCAAACAACTTTTTCCGCACTTTTGAGGGCCTAGCCTCAGAAACTTCACATGTATTTGAAGAGCAACTATTTTGTATTTGAGATCGACCAGACTGTACATCATTCACCTTTGAAGAACTCAAGGGAGAATTTAGAATTTCAGTACCAGATATAGATGGTCTAGCATAACTTGAATTTGCTACGGGGAAGCTGGTGATATGGCATTTCCAAGCATCTTTAGGTGGAAGATGGGATCCGTGAAGGCTTGATGAAGATGATGGCTCCATTGATGTCCAAGGTTTATGCAATTCTGTCCGTTTAATTTCATACATCATGTCCCGCTGGGTTCTATAAAGACGATGAAGTTCCAATACCTACAAGCAAAGATTTACATAAGTAAACTTAGCAGCAATACTGGAAAAAACATGTAAAAAGGGACAAACTACTTCTGTAGATATATGCAAGAGGACCAGTATAAAACGAGATTAAAAGCTTATAACTTCCTCAATTTAACAGAAAAATTAACATTGACAACTAGAGATAGAATTACCTGATTCTTGAATGTTTCCTCGTGTTCAAGTATTTTCTGCTTTAGAACATCTTTATCGTATCCAGGATCTTCATCTATCGTAATCCTTGACATGAAACCATTACAGTATTGCGCATTTGTGTAGATTTTCTCTCCATAATGTAGGGGCCAACCATTGTTTGAATCCTCACTAAGGTAGCTCATGGAGTTATAAGCTGGTAAGTAGCTTTTGCAATGCACTTGTGTTTCCATTCCTGCCGACAGTAGGAATCAAATCATATAAATAAAACCAAACAGTATATTCTAACTATGAAATTCAAAGCTTAAATTTTGAAGTTCCCTTTTGTTATTATTTTCAAATTTCTCGAATGTCAGTCTAAGTTAGCGAACTGACGGGAAGAGTAAGACAGTAACGCTAATTGGCTGAATGCACATTATCTGCAAGTACTATTTCGCACTAAACATCATGACATCATTGGCACAATCCTCATTCAAATCTCACATAGTTTAAGTGCCAAAATCTATGTACTTCCTCTGAAGAAAACTTTCGGGAGCTCCCTGAAGAAATTCGATAAACATGAGAAGACCGATGGCAAAGCTCCCCCCTCTCAAGGAAGAATGTTTCTGCTTCAAGTGTATCTTTCAAGCATTAAAATACAACTTTTCACACTGCATTAGTCTCCCATTCTCTGAGAGTCAGTCACTCCATATAGAACCAACCCAATAATCCAGCACGCTTCACTGGAATCACCTAGATTAATCTAGATTTTCTAGACCAGCAACATTTCAATCCAACTCTTCAATTATTGCTAATTCATAATCTGCTAACGAAGACAAGCAATCTTGCACGAGTCAACGTAGTTGAAGTTACAAAAATAGACCATAAAAGCTGGTGAACTATGAATAAAGGCACCATGTTTGTAGCGAGCAAATTAACAATAAAAGGACCAACGTAGGCGCTTCTACTAATAACATGTCAACATTAACCGATGCAATTCAAATCATTCGACCAAACTAAGAATTAGAATGCATTATATATTGTCAATTCCCCATTAATTTAGACTAACAAACCAACTAATATTCAGAGGTGTCAGCCAAAACTTGGTGATTAGCACCACTTAATGAATAATTTCGCTCGCATACAACAATTTCAAGAGAAAAGAAAAACACATTCTAAACAAGTAAAGTTGCAATATTTTCCCCTTGAAAGGGTCAATGAAGGGGAATTTGTACAAGTACAGAAGCTACAAATATGTCAAATAAAAAAGGATCACTTCTCAAATCCAAGAACTTAACCAAATCTGTAAATAATTAGTGGGACTACTTCACATGGTAGGGGAAATGTATAAAACCAGAATGACAGAAACCATAAATTTAGAACCCCAAAACTGTTACCATTAAATAAAAACATGAATAAATTAACATAACGATTAACTGAAAATGCAAAAAAATGAAGAAAGCAAATATAGAACATAAGATATCATCTGGTCCTGGGGTCTTAAAGTCAAATATGAATAAATCTAAAATATAAGATTTTACCTCAGACCCACATCTTTGAGCCCCCTCTCCTTGATACCCCACCCCCCCCCCCTTCCCCTTCTTGGAGTATTATAGCATCTCAAGAAGAATCATGGAGAATTTGTAGTACCAAACTGAGACTAAGGCACTAAGCCAAAAAAGAGAATAATAAATAAAGACAAACTAATTAAGAAAGAGTAATAATAAGTATAAGGAAAGAAGAAAGAGGTTAGTTTGGTAACACCATTGAAGAAGCTGAGATCCTAATAAAAACTGAAGAAAAGATTAGAGCATTCGATCTTTATGGGGCCACAAACAGTCTCACTGAATGAAATGTTCTTTTAGACAGAGAAAGTGTTGTTCTTTGTAATTGTATATATTGTAGAGAGAGAGAAAGAGAGAGAGAGATCCCAGATAAGAAATCTATCTCACACAAACAAACGACCTTCTAAGAACAACAGTGACATAAAATTTGTCAACATCTGTTCTCTTTGCATTCTCTGCTTTTTCCCCTCTCTCTCTCTCTCTCTCTCTAGATTTGAGGAACTGAGTATTTCTATAGATTCTCTCCACCTTCTTTGCTTTTCGTACAGATATATTAATGAAAATTAATATACCCATATTATAACGTTGTTTTACCCGGCTGTCTAATACCGGCTTTTGGGAATTAAATTAAATTAAAATTTTAAATTCAGGACACATTACTTAATTCATAAATAGTACTCCCTTCTTTTACGTGAACCTATTTCTTTTTTGATTCGTTCTAAAAAAATAATCTCTTTCTCAATTTGGAAATAATTTAGCATAAACTTACAATTTTACCGTTAATAAGAAGTTTTTATAACCACAAATATACTTAGGGCCTCTTTTTAACTTGTTTAGGACCACAAAATCTTAAAATCTTCATTTTTTTCTTAAACTTCATGTCCAGTCAAACAGATTCATATAAATTGAAACGGAGGGAGTACATCTTTTGTTCCCTATTAGTTGTTCACTTTTTATTTTGAATAAAGTATGTATTTTATAATCTTATACATTTTAATGATATCGTTTCAAAAAGTCTTGCGAAATTATTTAGGGTATTAGTAGTTAATGATAAGGGTAAAATAAGAAGAAGGAAAAAATATTATTTTTCTCTTAATTTACTAAAATAAATAAGTAAGAATGAAAATATATTTTTAATATAGTGGACAGATAAAACTGAACGGATACTTGGTATCATTTCTACAGTTTTAGGACTCAAGTGCTCGACTAATTTAGGTTCATGTCCGTTTTGGAGCCCGACTAAATTCATATTATTAATCTGATACCTATAATTAAAGATAAAAACATCTTATTTGCCCCCACCATAGACCCTTGACGATTATTATAACATTCTCCAATTCTATTATTGGTGGCTTTACTTGTGCATTTTTGCGTGTGCTAAAGCTCGTGTTGTTTTAAAAAAAAAAAAAAAAATTTTGTATGTATTTCATGCATCTTAATTTCAAAGAATGAAAGTTATTTTTTTGGAGAGAAAACTTTCCAAACTGATGAAGTACTGCATATAATTTTTTATTACTAAACTAACACTTAATTTAGTTAAGTATTTAGTGTGTATTTTTAAATTTAATTTGTGACTTTTAAAGTTAAATTAATTTGTCATGTCATTCTCTTGAAGTTTGTGTGTTGAAAATCAAATTCACAAATGCAATGTCCAAAATAGGGAGGAAAAAATTGACTAATCTTGTATTGCTAACTTATTAATCTCAATGCACAGGGTTACCTTTCCTCTGAAAATTACAATTTTTTTTATGTATATATATTAGATGTTGAATTCCTTTAATATTTTCACGTATTTATTATTTAATTTTTTGAATTTCTTTCGGTAAAAATCCTGCTTCAGCCACCGTAAATAGTTAGACATATTTCTCAAGAAGTTAATTTGCTTCCATAAGACATATTTCATCTTATAGAAGAGCATACCACGTTACATTTAGGACCCGTTTGGTCATAGATTTTGTCAAGATAAACTTGGGTTTTATTTGGCAAACACATATTTGGCCATATATTTTGTCTATATTTTGGCAAAATTTCAAATCTCAAATCCCAAAACCAGCTCAATAGCTAGTTTTGGGCAAAATCCCTCATAATACACATGTTTTTCCAAAATAAATTTGGGAAATATATTTTCCAAACACATTTTCATCTTCAAACCAAACGTCATCCAAAATAAAAAAAATTATAATCTATAGTTAAACGCTAGCTTACTATCTTATAAAATTATTTAAACAATATGAAGACATTTTAGTTTAAAGTGAAATGAGGGAGCAGTATTATTTTAATTTTTAATTTTTAACTAAATGCGTAGATGCTACTGCTAGAGTTTTATGACAAGAGACAAAAAGCAGGACCCACTGACACTGTGGGTTGGATGAGGTTTCTATATAAGAAGAAGAAGAAGAAGAATATTTGCTAAAATACCCTCCAAATGTTTATTATTGACAGAAGTTAGGAAGGTAGGATTTGATGCTTCTGAATTTCTGATTGGATGATACTCTGAGAAAGTATATAATAAGTTACGTGGGCTACTCAGAATTGTACTGTGAATTGCCATTAGATATGTAAATGTACGAACCAACGTGGTACTTTTGGCAGCACAAACACATACTCGTTTTATTTCATTTCATCGGACAATTAATTTTTGTTTAAGTTATTTTGATTTTATATAATATACTAATAAATAACAATTATCAAAGAAATATTAAAGTAACAGTCGGGAAAAAAACAACGTGGCATCGACGTAAAATATCATAGTTTAATGAATTTCAACTCTTTAAATTCTTACAAGTCACGAAAAACTCTAATAAAATATTGAAAATAGTCCAAATTAGAAAGGGTGTTATATAAATTTATTGGAGGAAGAAACATGAAAGTTCATCACTCCAACATTAAATTAAATGATTATTAATTGTTACTCCCTCCCTTCACAATAAATGACCAATTTATTTTTGACACGTCTATTAAGAAAATATTAAACTCTATACAAAAATACCTAGTATGAATAAACTACCCTTAATTAAATATTTAATGTGACGAGTAAAAAAACTTTTTAAGGATATGTACATAAGGATTATTTTGTAAAAAAATTGAATTCTTTCTTGATTATATAAATGGACACTTATTTTAGGCCACAATAAAAAAGTAAATTGATCACTTATTGTGGACAGGAGAGAGTAAAAGATTACCATTTATCACGTCAACAACGACACTCGCAAGCTTTATTTTGTTTTGAATTGTGCATTATATGTTTAATAAGCACGTATGTCAACATTATAGGGTGAATACAGAAGCGGAGGTAGGATTTCAAGCTTGGGTTCGGGATTCTAATTGTTAAAAGTTACTGGATTCTAAATTAATTATTTATACATATTTAATGAATTTTGTAAGACAATCACAAGGTTCGAATCAAAGTTACTGGGTTCTGTCGAACCCGATCCCGGCACTCTACCTCCACCGCTGAGTGAATATGTTAGAAACTCAGAGTGAGTTGTTCTAATGGAGGAAACCCTAACTGTAGAGTAGAGAGAGAAAAAAGAAAAGAGAGAGCATCAGACCGGTCAAGGTAGGGCTGGGTAGGAGGGGTAGAGGGGGTTGGTCCGTTTAGTTTTTGGTATCGGTTAACCGGACCGGTCAAACCCAGTCAAAGTGAACAGTACACTTTACCGGGTTAACCAGTCCGGCCCGGACCAGTACAACGGTTATATTTTTTACTTTTTTTTAACTTTTTAAACGTGTGGGCCCCACTTAAAATAGGGGCAACGATCACCTTGGCATGGATCCGTTGCCCAACGGTCACCTTGGCACTAATAGCCCTTTTTGGGCCTTTTTTCTTTAAAATTTAATATTTTTTCAATTTACAAAATTAACCTTTTCTAAAACTATAAATACCCCCCCCCCCCCCCCTCCCTCTTCTTCATTTCTTCACGCATCTCTCATTTCTCAATCTCAAAGATAGTATATTGTAGTATCGCCTCCACAGTAATTGGATTTAAACAATGTTCAAGTAATTCCTGATTTAATCGTTATTCAGGAGCATCAACACTTGAGTTAAATGATTATGATCTAAGTTTAACTATTAAAATAACGCAATTGAAATTTGACAGCAAGGAATTAGAGATTCGCAGAATTGGTTTCTTATCAATACGAGGAATAGGGGTTTGACAGGATAGGTGAAAGATAGCTATTTGGGATTTAACCCTAGTTTAATTCATTCTAATGTTCAAATAATTCTCACAAATTCACTTGATGATTAGTTCAAACGTGTAGCCAAGACTCCTCTCTCGATTAAATCTTAATTCTACGAGGTGAACTAATATAAGCACTATGAAGTATGCAAGCATGTGTTAATGGATTGATACTTAGGAAAACGCCTCTCAGATATTCTCCTAACTTGATTTAGTCAACAATTCAACAAGCTCTTTCGAGTACTTAAGAGAATCAACGAATTAAATCAAACAAAATAATGCAAAGATAATCACCAAGATATTCCTCTTTCGATTAAATACACTGATGAATAAAGTTGTAACAATTCAAAACTCCATAAGCGAATTCAAGCACAAACTAGGGTTAAAATCCACAAATATTTATCAACATACCATATCTGTCAAACTCTAAGGTAAACTACTCCATAATCATGTAGGAAATCATCACAATTATAATCGAGAATAAGAAACTATCAACCTAACTTTACAATCCAAACTCTCGTATTGAATTAATGGAAAGATGATGGAATTTCGTGTCTTGTAGCCTCCAATGCTCTCCCAAAGCTTCCAAGGTCAAAAGTCCCTTCAAAAATACCTTTTTGGTGTATTTATACCCTGTAGGAGTGGGCCCAGGCAAAATTACCTTTTCCAAGACGAGATAGGAAAGTACTATGAGGAAATTACTGTCACGATCCAAATTCCCAACCTTAGGAATCGTGATGGCGCCTAACACCACACTTACTAGGAAATCCAATGTTAGAGTTCGCTCAAGTATTTCCTTAATTAATCACTTAAACAAGATAGAACAATTTTAAATTAAACTTGATCCAATGGATTTCAATAAATACTTCCGAATATAAAATAGAAAAAATAATAAATTAAGCCGAGCCACGAACTAATTATATAAATAAATCTAGAACTACCCCAGAGTCTGGTGTCACAATTCACGAACTACTAAAGAATACTACAAATAATGAGCTGAAAGAAATAGTGTAATTGTTCTGAATAATATAAAACAACATATGTAAAAATAGGAGAAGACCCTCGGAATCTGCGAATGCCGGCAGATGTACCTCATGTCTCCAAATGAATAGGTAGTCGTCCTGAAATCCCTCAATGCTGACTAGTACCTGGATTTGTGCAAAATAGCACAGAGTGTAGTATCAGTACAACCGGCCCCATGTACTAAGTAAGTGCCGAGCCTAACCTCGACGAAGTAGTGACGAGGCTAAGGCTGGGCTTTAACAATATAGTCGATAACAATATTAAATAACAAAGCAGTAGAGAAGTCTAAACAAATAAATAAATAAATGCTGCAACAAATTTTTATAAGTCAGTTGCCTTTTTCAGATCTCAGCTATAACCAATCCTTAAATAAATTTCCAAATTTCCAAACTTTAGATTTAAATAAAAAAATAGTGCCAAAATATATAAAGAATAGTAAAATAAATATTTAAGCTATTCAAGCTTTATTTCTTTTTGAAAATCAGAAAAAAAAATATAAATGTCCTCCCTTATCGCTCCTTGTTGCGGTGTGCAACTCCCTCCCACATGTCCTCCCTTATTGCTCCTCCCTAAAATATCACCCTTATTACTCCTATTGTGGTGTGTAACCCGATCCCACCTCTCCACCCTTATCACTCCTTGTTGCGGCGTGCAACCCGCTCTCACCAGACATATCATATCAATTTATTCATAAATTTCACAATTCAGGCCAAGCCTTTCACAATATTTTTGTCTCAATAATTATAAATAATAAACTGCATTTTCCTCATAACTTCATCAATATCCTCTCAACCATGAAACCAACAGTAACATAAGAATATCAATATTTATTTCGTAAAACAATGCCAAGCTCCTCAACCGTTTTATATCACAGGGGAGTCAATTCAAACAATCAATTTTTTTCCAAAAATAGTCACAACTATATCTAACAACAAATTAATCTAGACAAATAGTCATGGAAACAATAACGAACATATAACAAGTAAAACCATAATCAAATAAGTGAGGAACGGGAAGGGGGATCATGTTCAACAGACAATTTGGGTGGTGCATAGGTACTCGTCACCTCACCTATATACCACACCCATGCT